>BTPG01000005.1:138886080-138998926 GCA_036245525.1 Semisulcospira habei | reverse complement strand
TTCTCCCTCGATCCGACCCTGATAAATAACCAGTCATAAAGCCAGCTCGACAGGATGTTCCCAGTGCACGTCTTAAGGTGATCGGGCCAACGGAATACCGACGGCGGCCCGAGGACCTTTTGCACACTGTGTAGACGGTCATAGACGACCCCGGCCCCCACGAGTCTCCTGCTGCCTTGCAGGCCTGGCCGCTTGGCTGCGGAAAGGCTAAGGGAGGAAACCCCTGACATCAAAGCCCCCGTGTCTCCGGGGAAGGCTTTTGAGCCAGAGACTAAGACAAGGACAGTCTGATATAAAACCTACGACCCGAGGACCTCGATGCCACCGTCCCAGCTTGCTAGGCCATTGCAAACGAACCAAGGGTCTAAAGGGTGGGGCCAGTACTGCGCACACTGCACTCCACCAAAAAGCTCCACCGCGCAGGCTTTAGGAAACGCCCACGGACTATGACACATGACGACGTGGGCAAGCCCTATAGAATCTTCGTTCGCGAAGTCAAGCCAAGCCAAGAGACGGTCAAAACGGGCCAGTTAGGACCATCAGAGAACGATTCAGTTACATAGGAATACTCACGACAGCGCCACCTGTGAAAGCCCCAGGCCCAGACCTATCGCCAGCTTGTTGAAGAAGACGTAGAATGCGTAGAAAATGGCGTCCTTTCTCGTTTTCTTCTCCAGCATAAACAGATCAAGCACGTCTGGCAGGACCGACCTGATTGAAAATCAAGTCAAACGACGTGACTGGCCACAATAAATTACAAAAAAATAGATGGATCGACAGTGACGGTTCAAAAACGATAAACGGCTTGACTCACGTCGGTCGAGAGGCAAATCAAGCGATGTCATTGTTAAACCACTCACAGCCACGATACACAAGAAGAAGAGTTGGATCGACGTTGATAGTTCAAGGGTGGTGCCAGAGTAGCTCGGTGCGTGTGGGCGCCGAGCTATTCTGGCACCATCCTTGAACTATCAACAGTCATGACTCTTGCTGACACTACTTTATATGCATGTATCTTGTACACCTGGGGCCGCCCTGGCTCTGGAGCGGTTAAACTGGCGTTTTCCAGGCAAGAATGGGTCAATACATATATTTCACATTATCTCCTTTATATGTGTTCTTTGGTACGCCTTTTGTTACCGCTGAACACCAGAATTAACATAAAGATTTAGCTGTGAATGTTCTAAGAATGAAAGAATCTTCTACTGATTCTCCTTCCCCTGTGCTAAGTAGAACTGAAGCATGGATCCCCGATGTGCGAAGGGGCAGTAACTCACCCCTTTTACGTGTATCAACTCTCATGCTTTGCGCAACCAGCATAGGTAGGAATGTCAGTCTTAGTGAAAGCCGCAGGACTGTGACGCTTCACGAGAAACCGTTTAATTGGGCTCGGGAAGCTGACGTCATCACGCCAGTCGTGGCGGCCATCTCAGTTGTGAGGATATGGGACTAAGCGCTCGTAGGGAAATCGCCGTTTTTGTAATGTCAGAAAAGTCCTGACGTACTATAAACAATAACAGCAAGTCTTGCCATCACTGTAGGAAACCGCTCACAAGAATCTGTTTTTGTTTGTTTCCAAAGAGGAAGAAAAATGAAAAAAAAACCAACAACGTGTTAAAACGCTATTTCGCTACTATACGATGACTATGGTATCCTCTGAAGATGGCGGTAGACGCGCCGACGCTGGGGAATTTCCCGAGCCCTATTGGCGATTGTTAGCACTCAAAGCCGCCATGTTGACGACAATCTTGTACAAATGGAAAATATATACTGCGGAGCAAAAGAAATGCCTCTTGGCTTGACTTCGCGAACGAAGATTCTATAGGGCTTGCCCACGTCGTCTGCAGGCATTTTCGTGGCTGCGGAGGCCAATCCGGGACAGGCAGGTTCGACCGCAGTGGCTGCAGGGGAAGGTCTGGTCAGGGTTCTGAGTTACGACAACTCTGTTTTTTCTTCTAAGCCGCTTGTCCTTAAGGTTAGCTCTGCGAGAGTCCTCAAAGGAGACGGCTGCCTTGTGAATGGTGGAGCGCCAGGTGTCACGGTCCGCAGCAAGCGAAGACCACTGGCGGTGGTCGATTTGGCAGGCACTAAGCGACTTCTTGAGACCATCTTTGTATCTCTTCTTTGGTGCCCCTCTGTCTCGGTGTCCAGTGGCGAGCTCGCCGAACAGAGTGATCTTGGGTAGGCGATGATCCTCCATCCTGGAGACGTGCCCCGCCCAGCGAAGCTGTGTCCGCAGCAGCAAAGCCTCGATGCTCACAGTTTCCGCCTGTTCAAGGACCTCGACGTTGGTGACATAGTCACTCCAGTGAATGCTGAGGATGGTACGCAAGCAGCGCTGGTGAAAGCGTTCGAGGAGTCGTAGTTGGCTGCGGTAGAGGGCCCAGGACTCGGAACCGTACAGCAGGGTGGTGAGGACGACAGCTCTGTACACGCTGATCTTGGTGCCTTTTTTCAGCTGTTGATTGAGCCACACCCGCTTGAATAGTCGCCCGAAAGCACTGTTCGCTTTTGCCAGCCTGTTGTCCAGCTCCTTGTCCAGCTTGGCGTCTGACGTGATGATGCAGCCAAGGTAGGTAAACTGGTGTACAGACTTCAGTTCGGACTCGCCGATGGTGATGTGGGGAGGGCGATGCTCTTCCTTGGATGCCGGCTGATGAAGGACCTCTGTCTTTTTCAAACTGACCTCAAGTCCAAAGAGCTGGGCAGCATCTGCGAAGCAGGACGTAATGCGCTGCAAGGCTCTCTCTGTGTGTGCAACGAGGGCAGCGTCATCAGCGAAGAGCAGCTCACGAATCAGTTGGTCTAGGGTTTTCGTGTGGGCCTGCAGTCGTCTGAGGTTGAACAGGCTGCCATCGAGACGATACCTGATGTACACTGCGTCGTCATCGTCGAGGTCCACTGTGGCCTGCTTCAACATCATGCTGAAGAAGATGGTGAAGAGGGTCGGTGCCAGCACGCAGCCTTGCTTCACGCCGTTGCGAATGGGGAATGGTTCTGAGAGGTCACTGTTTAGTCTGACCTGGCCTTGCTGGTCCTCGTGGAGCTGGACAATCATGTTGAGGAACTTTGGGGGACAACCTAGTCGCTCCAGGATCTGCCACATACCTTGCCTGCTCACAGTGTCAAACGCTTTTGTTAGGTCGACAAACGTTACGTACAGCCCTTTGTTCTGCTCGCAGCACTTCTCCTGAAGCTGTCTCAGCACAAAGACCATGTCGGTGGTACTCCTGTTGGCTCTGAAGCCACACTGGCCCTCTGGGAGGTGGTCTTCAGCGATGGCAGGTACCAGCCGATTCAGGAGCAACCTTGCGAGAATTTTCCCGGCAATGGACAGCAGGGTAATTCCACGATAATTAGAGCAGGCAGACTTCTCTCCTTTGTTCTTGTACAGGGTGATGATGACTGCATCACGGAGATCCTTTGGTAGTGTTCCTTTTTCCCAGCAGCAGAGAAAGAGGTCGTGGAGCTTGTTGTGCAGTGCTGGGCCTCCATGTTTCCAGATCTCTGGCGGGATTCCGTCAATGCCTGCTGCTTTGCCACTCTTGAGCTGGTGGATGGCTGTGAGGGTCTCTTCGGCGGTGGGCGGTTCGTCCAATTCAACCTTTAGTGGAAGGTGTGGGATTTGGAGGATGACTGTTTCTTGAACAGTGCGTTCAGCGCCGAAGAGGTCCTGAAAGTATTCCGACCAGCGGTTCAAGATGGAGGTATTATCTGTGAGGAGTGCCTGTCCATCAGCGCTTCGGAGGGGACTTTGTACCAGGTGCCTAGGGCCATACACTGCTTTCAGTGCTTCGTAGAAGCCCCTGTAGTCACCGTTGTCAGCGCAGAGCTGGGTCCTCTGTGCGAGTCTGGACCACCACTCGTTCTGGAGCTCTCTAAGCTTGAGCTGGAGACTGCTGCAGATGAGGCGGAAGGCAGACTTCTTCACAGGGCAGGAAGGCTGGGCTAGGTGGGCCTGGTGGGCGGCTCTTTTTTTTGCTAGAAGTTCCTGGATCTCTACGTCGTTTTCGTCAAACCAGTCTTTGTTCCTCTTTCTAGCAAAGCCCAAGACTTCCACAGAAGATTTTACAATAGCAGTTTTCAGTTGTTCCCAGAGTGTTTCAGGAGAGGAGTCTGCTGGATCAACTGTGTCTTTGAGCATGCGCTGTAAATCGGCCTGAAGGGCAGCTTTCTTGTCGTCATGCTGAAGGCTGGCAACATCAAGCTTTTTCTTGGGAGGGCCCCCTTTCTTGGGTTTCAGCTTGAGGCGGAGCCTGAGTTTGCAGCGAACAAGGCGGTGGTCAGTGTGGCACTCTGCGCTGGGCATCACTCTGGTAAGGAGGACGTCACTGCAGTCCCTCTGACGCACTAGGACATAGTCGATAAGGTGCCAGTGCTTGGAGCGAGGATGCATCCAGGTGGTCTTTCGACTGTCCTTTTGCTGGAAAGTAGTGTTGGTGATGACAAGTTGCTGCTCTGCACAGAGCTCCAACAGTAGGCGACCATTGTCATTGCAGTTCCCAACGCCATGCTTGCCGAGGACTCCTTTCCAGGCTTCAGAGTCTTGGCCCACTCTGGCGTTGAAGTCGCCAAGGATGATGACTTTGTCGTCTGCAGGGGTGCTCTGCAGGAGGCTGCGCAGGTCAGAGTAGAACTTGTCTTTTTCTGCAGGCTCTGCCAGGAGGGTTGGGGAGTACACACTGAGAAGGGTGACGTATTGCTGGTGTCTCAGTGGGAGGCGCATGGACATGATGCGGTCAGAGTGACCCGTTGGTAGGTTTTCCAACTTAGTCGCAATGGGGGTCTTCACCATGAAGCCCACGCCTGAGAGCCGTCTTTCTGATGCAGGCCTGCCTGACCAGTAGAGAGTGTAGCCAGCGCCAAGTTCTTGGAGGCTGCCTTCCTCCGGAAGGCGTACTTCGCTGAGCGCGGCAATGTCGATGTTTAACCTCCGCAATTCATGGGCAATGAGGGCGGAGCGACGTTCAGGGCGTCCGCTGTCTGCTGTGTCGAGCATGGTTCGGATGTTCCAGCATGCTACGTTGAGTCCGGTCGTGGTCGTCATGAGAGTAGATCCATTGTTTTTTCTTGTTTTCTGACCGCATGAGAAGATGCCCGTTGACCGCGGCTAGCCAACTGGGGTTACGAGGGGATGAGCTTTGGTTAGGCCACCTTTTCTAGGCCCCTCTCCGTGTGGAGCAAGCAGTGCTGTCCCTAGAGAAGGCTGCTTGGTCGTTCAGGGTGTGCCGAGTGACGTTGTCATCCCCAGGTCAACATCAGGCGACCAATATCCTGAACCGCCTGCATGCAGGTTTGAGACTGCGGCTTCCAGTGATAATCTTTCACCTGCCGTTTTGCCCCTTGCCCATCGCTACAGGACTTGGAAAGTTCAGTGTCATCCGTGGGCGTTTCCTAAAGCCTGCGCGGTGGAACTTTTTGGTGGAGTGCAGTGTGCGCAGTACTGGCCCCACCCTTTAAACCCTTGGTTAGTTTGCCATGGCCTAGCAAGCTGGGACGGTGGCATCGAGGTCCTCGGGTCGTAGGTTTTATATCAGACTGTCCTTGTCTTAGTCTCTGGCTCAAAAGCCTTCCCCGGAGACACGGGGGCTTTGATGTCAGGGGTTTCCTCCCTTAGCCTTTCCGCAGCCAAGCGGCCAGGCCTGCAAGGCAGCAGGGGACTCGTGGGGGCCGGGGTCGTCTATGTCCCGTGCAGATGTGAACATCTGCCCACTGCCCAGACGGTGACACCAGAGGAGAAAAATCCAACGCCCGAACCCGGTATCGAACCTCGCACCTTTGGCATTGGAGGCAGACGCCTTATTTGAGAAATTGTAATTTTCACTCAAAGTGTAAAGTAATGAAAAAATTTAAAAACTGCCTCAAGATAATTCTTTTAAAGGCGATAAAAATCCTGAAGTTTCAAGCCTATCCATCCACAAATGAGGGCTCTAGTCGCTGTCACATACACACACATACAGCGCTTTGGCGCTAGATCTGCGTTCAACGGCAATGCTAGCATCTGCTAGATGTGACATAATTTCTCTTGTTACTACACATTTACAGTATGACGCCTGACCACCTATGTTATCGCATACTAGGTGTTGAACGGGCTGAGGTCAGCCCCATTTCAAAGTCTATCGTATTTTCAATATGGTAGACAAAAATCAAATAACTCATAAACCTTTAGGACAATAGGAGCACAGTTAATAAGTGCCTTCAAGTATACTAATAAATGGCATAAACAAAAATTCTGAAATTTTAATCTGAAATTTGGGAGTAAATGTCAGGTCAGTTGGACACCAAATCGTGGCCAAGGCCACATGGTCCCTGAGCTGACGGAGTTTAAACTCGGCAAACTCTGAAACTGTTCACAGTTTCCCACACATAAATCAATAAACTTCCTATCAAATATCATTAAAAAAAAAAAGAAAAAAAAAGAAATGCGACATATTTTGAATCATCGGAAACACTTTAGTATAGATTTTTGGCTGACGGCTCACAAAAATATTGAACGAATATTATTCGTCCGAGTGGTTATACCAAAGACAGTGTATTGCAAAGATGTTATTGTCAAAAATCAGTTAAATGTCTGTAATGAAATACTGAAATAATGAACGAAATGGGCACACGAAAAGAAATGAACACAATGAAATCATTAAAACAATAAAATAAACACGATACAGTATAACAATGTGTGGCGTACAAACAAAGCTTAACATTAACAGATGTCGCACATAATCTGTCGGCGCATATAATTATATGAAACGTATATTTCATTACCATGGCAACAGCAATGCCACTGAGATGCCAAGCCCGGAGAGGACGATGACTACCGAGAACACAGCAATGTTGTCTTCTGGCAGGTACATCAGACTGCCAAAACTTGGTACCAGGATCTACAGTAAAAAAAAAAAAAAAAATCAGTGGTATAAGAACTTAAAGGCCCACTACCGCCGCAGCTAATCAAAGATACACTTCTGTAACAGATGGTTACGAAACGCTACATGCAAGTCTAGCTATGGTTCATTTAGACACAGGAGAATCCAGTTCAGCACACGTCGTCTTTATATCAAGTAACCTGACAATGACTCCACTCAGTTCTAGAAATACAACGCTTTCAGTAAGAGAAACAGCTAAAAATAGATTTACACGCTAACGACTACGAAGAATAAATAAGTGCGATACACGCGTATTACGTTTACCGCGTGTCCAAACTGCTGTTACATTTCATTAGGTGTGTCGACAAGGCATAACAAACACAAATGGTGCTGAAAGGTGTCTTCGGATTTATGCGTAATGGTACTTTCAGGCAGTAGATGGGCAGACCATGATAATTTAAGGGTAGTACCAGATTAGCTTGGCGCCTTGAAGGCGCCAAGCTAATCTGGCACTACCCTTGAATTATCATGGTCTGCCCATCTCCTGCAACTGCTACATAGTCGCTAGGTAACACCTCCAAAATATGGGAAATGTGGTCGTGGGGTTAAAAGGGGTAAGGAACTTCTGTCTAGAAACATGAAATACGTTTTCTTCTTTGCGCAAAAGAATTGCGACATAATTATGATGCCTAAACAATACGCTAGTCTGTGACCATGGACCTTACGGCTTTAATAAAATCACAGATCATCACACACTGGGTGTCATCTGGCTGAAAAAATCTGTCAAAGGCTTAGCCCTCGCGTGCGCTCTTAAGTGCCATGCTAGCGTATCAGACTTGTGCCCAGCTTCGGCGGGACACTTGGCAAACTGACGATCAACAAAACAGTTCGACCAGACAGACAGCCAGCCAGCCAACCAACCAACCATCTAACCAAAACCAACCAAGCAACCAAACAACCAAATAACCAAACAAACAATCAACCAAAATTATTGTACTATAATCATGACGTTTTCGAAAAGTTGACAACCAAATATGCAATCAGCTCCTTTTGTTTGACACGAGAATAGAAGGGAGACAAAACGCATGATTTCTGAATATCGTTTTGACTTAAACTAAAGGGGACTGTATACAAAGTCCCTGATACTTACAATCATGCCAGCAGCGTATGCTGTTTTTTTGCCGAACCGCATGGCGATATACTGCCACCCTGGCATTGACACAATGGAAACGGCCTGAAAAAGATAGGTAATATAAATTATATATAACACATCTCTGCCGTCATTTGGCAAAAGTCATACTACATGTCATGTTTTATTTAAAAGTTTAATTTTCATTGTCTAACAATGAAAATCTCGCTTTTCTCAGCAATGGACATACTGTCTTTTGCCACATAACGGCAGATATTCTGTAGAAGGCGTAACAACGCTTCACCTCTAAAATGACGCGGCGTGTAAAGTGCTTTAAACATCTCTAATCGACTACCCAATAGGCAAAAGGCCATCAGGCCGACAGCAGCCTCCGTTGGCCAGCGCACGGTTGTGTGCGGGCCAACGGCGGCCGACATCGGCCCGATGGTTGTTTGCGCACTGGGTGTTGACTGGAATGTGCACCTTCTTGTTTGTTGAAATTTAAAAAAGGGGGTAAATGTGTACCGTATTTTCGTACTTGCATCGATGATTCGATTTTATTTTCGCTTCGTGGTTGGCATACAACTACTAAAGAAGCAGATACATGGTCCCTACGATCACAAATGTAGACATTCTTTGCATTCCAACCGAAAAGTTGGCATATCAAAGCTTAGATTTAGCGACATTTTCGTCATTAGAAGCGACTAGCGCGAGGTTCTGGCGTGCTGTACAATGTTCAAGCATGCTACACGATGTCCAAGCTTGCTGTACAAAGTGTCAAAAAATGAGCAGTACCAAGTTTCTGTCTTATGGGTTCTATCAGAATACATCGTACTACTCGGCTATCCCCAGTGAATTTGGTATTCGTTGATTTACGGATAGTGTACTGAATATATGAATTCCGTTTAATACAATCAAATAAATGTGTGCTATCCCAGGCCAACACACATTTATTTTAGCCACAGACAAATATTAGTAAGAAATATTTCATTTTATAATGCCTGAATTGAATCCTCTGGTTGTCGGTTAGCGCTTTTGTCGCTATGACTCCTGCAGGACAAAACGCGCTTGGGACAGCCAAAGGTTTAAACGGAAACGACATACCAACAGTATGAAGATGAATAAAGAAAACTTGTCTCCGATTTTGATGGAGTGTGTGCAGTAGAGTGCAATGTTTCCTTGGACAATCTGAAATAAATAAAAAAAAGTATTACGTACCGCAGTACAGAAGAGTCTGTAATGAGCGACTACCCTTATGAGGATCACCTGTCACTAAAGATCAATCTTATGATGGTCTTTAATGACAGATGGCACTTCTTGCCCTTGAAGACTTTTTCTGATAGAGCACCTGTCGCTTAACTCATTCGAGACGTGCCGCCTCCGGATACGCGGCATAAGCCGCGTATCAGGAGGCGGCATGTCTCGAATGAGTTAAGAACACTTTATCTTGCCAAAACAATGTGGTTGCTCAAAGCAGGTTCTACTGCATAATGTATGTGTATGCTAGTCTGTGACTTTTGGAACTTACTAACCGAAGCATTAAGGTCCGGCATCACAGACCAGCAAACATTTTTGTGCGGGCCCGTTATGTGGCACAGTCCGACTTAAGCCGTTAGATTGACTTGAAAAACACAGACCAGCACACGAATGCATATAGTGTATGCTTTGCCATCAGACACATTTCACATAGAGATTAAATTTCGCCTGGCCTCATGTTATACAAAATAAATTACGAGTGCTCAGTTCCACTGATAAAATGCGAGCTTTAGCTTTAGCTTTACCTTGAGATTTAGCTCGCATTTTATCGGTGGAACTGAGCACGAGTGATTTATTTTGCCTATCGGGAGGTCGGGAGTTAACTTATTCATACAAGGATTTTTTGAAAGTGTTGTAAGCTCAGAATCGACGTATTCTTTTCTCTTCGAAGTGGTGCGGTGCCTTCGCCGGTGGCATTGCAACGAAACAAAAGTACGGCGGAGACTGCACCATCCGTATCACCGCACGTAAACTGAGACAGCCTCGTAACACATAGTCGGGAAAAGTAAAGAGTGCAAGGGGCACATGAGGATATATGCCTCTTACTGGGACCTCGTTGTGTGCATGTTCCATGGACGCCTGGCGCTTCTGGTCGTTGAATGAACAAAGATTGTACATTGCTTAACGTCCCGACAGCAACAAGACTTTCTCAGGACGTGCCTGCACTGCTTGTGAAAAAAAACAAAAAAAAATAGAATATTGAATGTATGTCGCCAGCCGGTCCAATATGTTAAATAAACCTACAACATGGGGCCTAAATAAAGCTAAGACCATTTAGCAACACACATCCAATATCAAGAGCTACAGGCAGTGCAGACAGTAGGGAGAGTTTAAAAAAGGAAAATACAGGTGAATGGACCAAGGGTAGACAGAAACACATGCCCCAGAGTAGAAGGCAAACCCACCCTGTGGGGCTGACCAGGGTGACCCTGGGAACTAAAAAGTAGTTAACCCCACCCAAGTTCCCCCAGGGCAGACCCGGGTGGGGATCGTTGAATGAACAAAGATTTCACGAGAAGCAAACTATTCGTTCTGTGGCAGGGAATGGGTTATATTTAACATCATCCATTGGCATGAAAGGAGTTAAATTAATCATCTCACAAGCTTCTGCTTTATACAGGCGCCCGGCTAGACAGCCGCTTACACTTGTAAATAAACTTCATATCTCTAAGACGTTTAGGTGTACAGATCATCTAAAGCTTTTGTCAGTGGCATACAGGACCCTCCACCTAGACAGAAGCAGGAGGTGGATGTGCCAGCAAATAAGGTACGCGTGTCCGTCCACCGCGCAAAATGCTGCGGAAGGATTACAAACACACTTGTGAACACGCAATAATCATCTTCGCCCGTCGTAAACAATTTTACAACAATTACCAGACCAAAAAGGTGACTGCCACCAAAGGTGTACAATGTAACAACAAAAATATCCCAACAAAGAAAGAAACATGTTTAGAAAGGACAAGTGTAACACAATTGCGCTTATTTGTCCTTTCTAAGCGTGTTTCTATCTTTGCTGGAATTTATTTGAAATTTTATAACAATGTTGAGATGCAATACTCATCGGCAGAGAATCATCAACACCTTGATTGCTACCGATGATGCCGCTCGGCGCAAAAGACGCGCAACTACGTCACTATCTAACTACGCAACTACGTCACTATCTAACTACGTAACTACGCGTCTTTTTCGCCGAACGGTATATATCATCGTCGGTAGCAGTCAACGGGGTAGTTTAAACTTAGTACCTTCCTTGCATTGATTAGTTTGGGATTTAACTTCCAAATCACCGAGTGATAAGGGGACGGGTTATGGGGGAATAGGCACAGCTATTGCCTATGATGTACGATCTGAACATTGATCAATTCAGGCATTTTGCAGCCGTGTCGCTTTTTATTTGCCAAGACCTTCCATCAACGGACTTTCATAGCAGCAGACTTATACACACCCCAATGGCCAGAGAAAGAAACAGGAAGGTGAGAGCCGCCTTAAGATACGGTGTGTAGGAGAAGACGAGCTTCAGGCCGGTGAAAAATCCGGACGTCTCACTGTCTGGCTCCTCAACTATAGACAAATACAACAATGTATGTTTATTGCTGGTCTGTGATTGCCCCAGTAGCAAAACGTCTTCGGGCCCACGACGGCCGCAGTGGGCTCGCGCACAGCCGTGCGCGGGCCCACTGCGGCCGTCGTGGGCCCGAAGACCTTTGTTTACTGGGTGGTTATATATGGCTGCGACATATTATATGTGTCCTAGTCTGTGATTGGTTATGGCAGTGACTTCTTGCACGTGTACTGGTCTCTGATTGGTTATATGATTGTGGCTGGTTATGCAATATGTTTGTTGGTCAGTGATTGGTTATGACAGTGACTGCTTGCATGTGTGCTGGTTTCAGATTGGTTGTGGCTATGGCAGTCATATCCAAGTACTCAAAGGTCATCGGCCCTACTGAGGCCGACTTTGGCCCGATAGCCTTTTGCGTACTGGGATGTGCGTTTATCTGGGTGCTGATCTGTTTATGGCTGTGGCTGGTTATATGTGCCGGTCTGTGATTGGTTGGTCAGTGCGGCCCGGCTTAACGTCACGGTCCAAGACACCGGAGTCTTAATGGACGACATTGTTATGAGTGACAGATACAGTTATTGTGTAGGAAGTACTACCAGAACCAGTTCAAGGGAATGGTGACGGAGTCTGCCAAAGACGTGCTTGGACCCAAGCAGAGAGTACACCAGGATTGGTTTGATGAGAACAATGAAGAGATCAACAAGCTACTGGAGCAAAAGCGCAGTGCCTTCATAGAGTGGCAGAACGACATCAACTCCTTGTCCAAGAAAGATCGCTTCAAACACCTCCAGAGAAAAGCCCAGAGAGAGCTCCGCAACATGCAGGACACCTGGTGGGACGGCAAAGCAAAAGAACGTGAACACTTCGCTGAATCCAGCAACTCCAAGGAGTTTTTCAGCGCTATGAAAGCTGTCTACGGCCCTGCCAGACCCAGCACAACCCCTCTCTTTTCCGCCGACGGCTTCACCTTGCTAAAGGGCAAAGGCAGCATCACTGAGCGCTGGAGAGAACACTTCTCAAATCTGCTGAACCTGCCTTCCACTGTCGATCCCGCGGCCCTGGACATGATTCCCCAGAAGCCGACACTGGATGACCTTGACCTCCCGCCAACCCTGGACGAGGTCAAGAAAGCGATCAACCAGACTAGCTCCGGCAAGGCTGCAGGCATGGACGGCATCCCCGCAGAGCTCTTCAAGGCAGCTGGACCTGAGACCCTTGATGCCTTCCTCAACATTCTGACATGCATCTGGGCAGAGGAGAACATGCCACAGGAATTTAGAGATGCTACAATCGTCTCCCTGTTCAAGAACAAGGGCAGCAAAGCAGACTGTGCCAATTACCGAGGGATCTCACTCTTGTCTATTGCTGGCAAGATCCTTGCGAGAGTCATCCTCAACCGCCTGATCAGCTCTGTATCTGAGGAAGCACTCCCAGATGCTCAATGCGGCTTCAGACCCGGCCGCAGCACAGTCGACATGGTCTTCTCTGTGAGACAGGTCCAGGAGAAATGCATTGAGCAGCACATGGACCTCTACGCTGTCTTCATAGATCTGACCAAAGAATTCGACACCGTAAACAGAGAAGCGCTTTGGGTCATCCTCGCAAAGCTCGGCTGCCCCAGGAAGTTCACCAACATCATCCGCCTCTTCCATTATGGAATGGTAGGAGTTGTCCAGTCAAACGGCGACACATCCACACCCTTCGACATTTCCAACGGTGTGAAACAAGGTCGTGTTCTTGCCCCCGTGATGTTCAACCTGTTCTTCACATGTGTCCTGACCCATGCAGTACGCGACCTAGAGAAGGGAGTGTACCTGAAGTACAGACTAGACGGCTCTCTCTTCGACCTCCGTCGACTGAACGCCAGGACCAAGACCATCGAGAGACTGATCCTTGAGGCGCTGTTTGCCGATGACTGTGCGCTGATGGCGCACACGGAGTCTGACCTCCAGACCATCGTCAACAGGTTCTCGGAAGCCTCTCGACTGTTTGGCCTCACCATCAAGACCGAGATCCTGCACCAACCGGCCCCAGGCACAAGAGCCCCCCCCCCCCCCCCCCCCCCCACCCAAAGTGTACATCGAAGGCACCGAGCTGAAGACTGTCGACCAGTTCAGGTACCTGGGAGCATCATCTCTTCTGACGGTACTATCGCCAAGGAAATCGCAGCTCGCATCAGCAAAGCCAGCCAAGACCTGGGTCGCCTGCGCACTCGTGTGTTGAATAACAACAACGTCAAGCTTTCCACCAAGATCAAAGTCTAAAAGGCAGTAGTTCTCCCCAGCATCCTCTACGGCTGTGAGTCATGGACGCTCTACAGAAAGCACCTCAAGCAGCTTGAACATTTCCACATGAGATCCCTGCGCTCACTCATGGGCATCAAAGACAAGGTGACAAACCTGGAAGTCCTGGACAATGCTGGCTTAGTGAGTGTTGAAGCCTTGATCTTAAAGACGCAACTCCGCTGGACAGGTCATGTCATACGCATGGATGATTCTCGCATGCCACGCCAACTCCTGTATGGTGCACTCTTAAAAGCCACAGGAAGCAAGGACGGCCAAAGAAACGCTTCAAAGACTGCATAAGAGACAGCCTCAAGCGCTGCGTCTTCCCGGTAAAGGAACTTGAAGCACAAGCACAAGACAGATCCGGTTGGCGTGCCGCCACCAGGAAAGCCTGCACGCTCTTTGAACACAATCGGCGCGAACGGATCACCAGTGCCAGAGCTCGCAGAAAGACAGCGTCGACTCTCCTCACAGCTACGTTCCAGTGCCCCCATTGCCCTCGCAGGTGTGGCTCCAGGATTGGCTTGGCCAGCCACACCCGCACCCACAAATAGAAGTCATGCACAATGACGACATCATCGGTTTCGATGGTCTACCCATTACTACCAGAACATTGATCAATTCAAGCGCACTGGAACTGTGTCACTTTGATTTACATGGACCTTTCAGCGGAGACGCCCTATAGAGCAAACCTGTCTTTTTGCCAGGTCCTGTGATCGGTTATGGCTGTGGCTAGTTATATGTGTGCTGGCCTCTGATTGGTTACGGCTGTGGGTGGTTCTGTGTGTGACTGGTAATAGCGTTGGCCACGTGAGTGCTGGTCTGTGACTCGCTGTATGGCTGTGACTAGACAGTAAGATCCAACAATCGCAGATCAATAAACATGTTACTAAGTTTGTTCCCGGTCAACAAGTGTGAACGCACCCGGTCTTTCCTTGGACCCGAAGAACACGGTGCAGGAACATAACATGTAGATGCCCACAACGATGAAGGAACCGTATCTGTAGGACCATTCCTGAAAATACAAAGTATAATGCTCAAGCGAGCTTAAACTTGACAAACTTTTGTTTAAAAACTATACACAATGCGCGTGAAAAGTACATATTAGCAAAAGTTAGTAAATAAAAGTTAGAAAATATACAGCGTACGTAACATCAATAAACACTTGTACTTGTTTACTTGGGCCAGTTGCATGTGTGAGCTTTGTCCTGTGCCAGCCTCTAAGCAAGGTGCTCCGCAAAAGAGGAGCACCTTGCTTAGTCGCTGGCGTGGGACTAAGTTCACTCATGCAGCTGGCCTTTTGTGTGTAATTTGGATCCTAAGGCTTTAGAGTTGTAGGGTCCAAAATCACAGACCAGCACACGTTTAGTTTCGGTTTCACACTCCTGCGCCCTCCAATTTTTCACTCACAACTCTTCTCAGAGTTCCTTTTGGTATCATGCCAACTTTGGTTTTAAATACTATGGATCTCCCGTATCATATCTGACTAACTATGCAATGATTTCGACATCTCACCTCATTCATCATGTTGTCAACTGTGATTTGTTTTTTGTCGTCGTCATTCGTACATCGGGATCCTTGTACCAGCTGCCCTTGTATCACAACGGCCGCCATCACTCCCATCGCCTCAAAACACATCCCTACACAGACACGCACACAAACGCACGAACGAACGCATGCACACACACACACACACACACACACACACACACACACACACACACACACACACACACACACACACACACACACACACAAAGAAGTGAACGTGTGGCCTACTCCCCGAGCGGGTCTATCTGGGGAGTACTGCGGCCGGAAATGGTATGGGCAATACCTTTCTGAATTTCATTCAGATCGCAGGTGCTCACTCATGAGAGTATGCGCCTGTTGATGAGCAAGATCGGCTTCATCTGTTTTTAAACTAAAACTCCTTACAAAAAGATAAGGAACGCTTAAAGAAAATGTACATTTCTCAGACGTTAGTCCTTTCACTGCCGAGAAAAACTGACTGAACGCAATCCAACTTCAAGAAGTATTGACCCTCATGATCCCTCACAATTGCGGGGACCCATGAGGATCTATGACTCTTGCTGACACCACTTTGTAGCCAGGTTCCTTGCACGTCTGAGGCGCTTTAGCGTTAAATTTACAAGGATTTATAAAACACAATCTGCATTCACTGGCAGTAAAGGAGTTAAAATCAAATATCAAAGTTTCCACAGTCACTTACTGAATGCTGTGATGGAGTCGCGTTCTTTTTGCTTGTCAGTGATATACATCGTTAGGGTTGTGTACGGCACGTGCAGACCCTGCTCGAAACAAAGGCTTAGTGCTCAATGTTTATTGCTGAATTAGGTTTTGGGTATCAGATCAACTAATGATATTTCACGAAGCTCCTCTGTTCACAGCAAAACTTTTAATTTCATTACCAATGCTGATCTTTGAAATTCATTGCCACACGTATTGTTCTTTAAACTTATTACGAATGTTATTCTCTGAAATTTAATTACTACAAATATTGTTCGTTTACATTCATTATGAATATTGTTATTTGAAAGTTATTTACTGATTTCCCCCCCCCCCCCCCCCCCCCCCACAATTCATTACCAATAATATTCCTTGAAATTCATCGCCAATATTGTTTCTACTGCGGCTATAAGCCGTCAGTTCTGAATTAACACACAAGCAAACACCTATTAACCTGTTGGCTGTCGGTAGCGCTTTCTGTCGCGATGATTCCTGTCGCGACAAAAGCTCTACCGACAGGCAAAGGGTTAATGTGACGGCAAAGGCTAAATAAGGCAAAAGTACACATCATGGTAGTGTCAGCCACCGCCTGTGGAATATGAGGTGCCGATGGAGATGCTGCAATGATTGCAGCGATCACTGCTTGCACTGCCCTCGCTATCAACGGACACTACCTACAACCTTTAATCTGATTCTGATTCAGGAAGAACTCCTATTTATTAAGGGTAGCGCTACGCAAGCAACAAAGACTATCGCACGGGGACATGTATTTTAGTACAGAGAGATGAGGTCGGTCCTGATTTGTCAAAAGCCATGTATGTCACTTTTGTGATTTGTGAGATTTTCATTGTACATGTATATTCTAATGAAAATCTGGTGTGAAAAGAGAGACAATGGCCTTTAACAATAAAAATCTGGCTTTTCACAAACAGGAGCATATTAGCTTTTAACAATTAAAGTCTGTTTTCACAAACAGGGGCATAATGATGGCTTTTAGCAATGAAAATATGATTTTTTTTTTTTTATTTTTTTTTTTTTACAACAGGGCATACTGGCTTTTAGCAATGAAAATCTGTTGTTGTTTTTTTTTTTTCACAAACGGGCATACTGGCTTTTGACAAACCAGGACAGAGGTGGACTCACACTGAGCAGCCCCTCAAAAAGACAGAACATTGCCAGGTAGTAGGCGAGTTTCCACCCCATGCTGACGTCAGTGATCGGTTTCTCCCCAGCGCCGGTTTGGACACCTGGGTAAGAACCCGGAACGTAGAACAGGAAGAAATAGGCAGCGCACGCCAACGGCGCGCTGAACAAAATCCTGCACATCGAGACCAAAGGGTTAACTGCCAGTGCTTGCAATTTAGAAGAAACTACCAAGAATGTAGGAAAAACCACTGTCAGGGGAGAGACTTGTGCATTACCGACCAATGATCATAGATCTAGTTTGGTCAAAGCACACACACACAGACACACAGACACACACACACACACACACACACACACACACACACACACACACACACACACACGCACGCACGCACGCACACACACACACACACACACACACACACACACACACACACACACACACATGCGCGCGCGCCTTGCCCCTCGGCCGGGGGGTTTCCATATTCATTTCTTCCAGTCACTTACTTAGCACACCCCTCTTTCCTATCTTTTTTTGTGCCTGCACATTGACATCGATACGTTTCAGGATTTTTGTAATGGGCTGAGATGACGTACACGAACTCACTAATCCAGAAAACCAACCAAGCAGTTAACCCCTTTGACTGCTACTGGTGATACCGTTCGCCGGAAAAGACATGTACATATTTCTGAGCTTCTTCATTTGTACACACCTTGAAGATAGCTCCGTTCCTCAGCTGACATTAAACTATTACGCCTCCGACTGTGAGAACTAAGTCTTTTGGCGAGAGGTCTTTCTCATACCAAGGACCGTTTCTTTGGAATAACTGACTCCCACAGTCCCTCAGATATGTTGAATCAGCCAATTGTTTCCGGCAGTCTTTAAAGACGCATTTATTCCTTTAAACGTGCATTCACAGTTATAATTCTTCTTGTTGTCGACATTTCGTTGTCGGTGAGGGCTGTCTGGTGTGTCCGTTGTTGGTTTTATGGTACACGTGTCTTTTTGTGTGTGAACATTTTTTGTTGGTGTGCTCTTTTTGTTATTCTTATTTTTCTTGTATATCTTGTTGCATGACTGTGCATGTTAGGGACTATTATGTGTTGCATGCAAGGCCGTTAGTATGTCATTTGTACGGCGCCTAGAGCTTTTCTATCGAAAATATAGGCGCCTTAAAAATATACATTATTATTATTATTATATGTAATAATAATAATAACAATAATGAGTAGTTATATAGCGCTTAATCTTACTCAAAAGCTCTAAGCGCTTTACAATCTGTACACAAAAATAAAAATACAATGACATATGCACATAACAAACAAAGCACAATGCCCGAACACACCACTTTTACAATAAACTAAACAACAATACATACATAATAATTTATATTCTAATTAACATTCAGTCTAAACAAGGAGGATTGCAGAACTACAACTAAGGCATCAAACACTGGCAGTTATTCAAAGTAAAGCTTGAAGAGGTGAGTTTTCAACGACCTCTTGAAGTCAGAGACAGACTCACTGTTTCTGACCTCAAGAGGAAGTGTATTCCATAACACTGGGGCTTGATAAACAAAAGTGCGCTGACCAAATGTTTTAGTTTGGACAGAAGGTACACACAACTTCCGTTTATCAGAAGAGGAGCGGAGCTCACGAGAGGGTGTATACACATGCAGCAAAGAGGACAAGTATTCTGGGCTGGTGCCTGAAAGGCAGTTAAAACAGATTGACATAACTTTGTATTGAATACGTGAGGACACAGGTAGCCAGTGAAGGGACTTCAAGATGGGTGTGACATGCTCAGTCTTACGGACTCTCACAACAAGCCGGGCTGCATTGTTCTGAATTTTTTGGAGGCGATCAATGAGATACTGAGGGCAGCCACAAAGCAAAGAGTTACAATAATCTAGCTTGGACAGCACAAATGCACAAACTAGTGTTTTAGTGGCTTCCACGGTCAGCAGGTGACGAACTGAACTAATACGACGAAGTTCCAGATAAGCGGATCTACACACTGCACTGACATGCTGTGACATAGATAACTCGCTGTCAAGTGTAACACCCAGGTTTCTCACACTCGCAGAGAAGCCAATGAGTGTTCCATCCACAGACAATGATGACGGTAAAGGCAGGGACGAAGATAATCTTGGATTAGCTACCAACATTGCTTCAGTTTTGCCATCATTTAACATCAGTTTGTTAGTGGTCATCCATGATTTGACATGGTCAATGCACTGGCTTATACTTTGGACGGCATTCACAGCTCGCTCGACAGTATCACTTTTGTACATCTGCAAATGCATGATGGGAAATGGAGCGACTACAAATCAGGTCGGACAGGGGCTGAACATACAGTAAGAACAATACAGGTCCTAGGACCGAGCCGTGGGGTACACCAAACCGAAGAGGTGATGGCTCAGAACGACAGCCGTCGACAGAAACAATCTGGGATCGTTCAGTCAGGTATGAACTAAACCATGCCAAGACTGTGCCTTCAATGCCAAATACAGATTGAAGACGGCACAGCAAAATTTCATGGTCAATAGTGTCGAACGCACTGGACAGGTCCAGCAAAGCAAGGACTGTGATCTTACGCTCGTCCAAAGCACAAAGCAGGTCATTGAATATCTTCAGCAAAGCTGTTTCAGTGCTACGATGGGGACGATATGCAGACTGGAATACACTGAACAGACTATTAGAGTTGACATGCTTTAAAGTTTGAACAAGGACAATTTTCTCAAGAATCTTTGATAGAAATGTAAGATTGGAAACTGGGCGATAGTTTTTCAGTACATTTGGGTCTAAAGATGTTTTCTTCAATAGGGGTTTTACAAGTGCAGTCTTGAAGCTTTCAGGAAAAATACCAGTGGAGAGAGAATTGTTGATGACTTGTGTAATGGCAGGCAACACTTCATCCAGGCACTCGTACAACAAGGGAGTGGGTATGGGGTCTAACTCACAAGTTTTTGGGGCAGTGTTTGTGATCACTTTTCTGACCTCATCCTCTAGCACAGGTTCGAAGGCTGAGAGAGGTTCTCCACTAAAGCGTTTTTCGGTGAACAAAACTGAATTAAATTACGCCTTGCGGTATCGTCAGTAGCAGTCAAGGGGTTAACAATAAATAACGTACAAAACATATCATCCCAAACGGAAAGCGAAACCCTGATATTACATCCATAATCTTTTTCTAATAACAAGATCGGTGAACTGGCACCAGCGTGCATATGTACCCACTGAGCAATATGACCTCGAGCCAATTTCGGCCGACATCGGCCCAGGGACCTGTTGTTAACTTGGTACACTTCCATGCCACCACAGTGGCAACATTGATCACCACCTCCACCACCACAACCAATATGATCAGAAGCAAACCCACTAAGCAAAGGTCTTCGGGCCCACGATGGCTGCACTGTGCCCGCGCACGGCTGTGCACGGGCCCACTGCGGCCGTCGTCGGCCCGTGGCATTTTGCTATTAGGTAACAACAAGAACAACAAAACCCAACTGACCATGGCCGGTTTTGTCCCCAGCGCGTGCGTGTTCTCTGCACTAAGTAGCCACACGCTGGATCTGTGATAGCGTCCCACGCCTTGCCGGAAAACAGGACAATTGCCACATAGTTAGGGTCCACCTGCACATATAAGCCCATGCCGCACATTTTCTAACGTGGTCTCCGTGGAAAAAAAAAAAGACAAGCTTGTTCAATAGCATGTCCGTTGAAATGTCCTGGTAAATCTGAAAGTGACACAGTGGCAGTTCGCCTGAATCGATCAGCCAGAGTGTCAGATCGCCGTGACTCCATCTACTGATTCCTGTCAGTAACCCGCCCTTTAGGGCTGTTCACTATCACGCCGGTGCTGTGGACGATAAACCCCAAAATAATCAATCAATCAATCAATCAATCAATCAATCAATCAATCAATCAATTAGTAGAGTTATATGACAAATGCGTCCGACGAGTGCGTATTAATATACGAAACTGCGAGTCAGTCCCCGTCGCGTGCGCGCGACCGAGGGGGCTGACTCGCAGTTTCGTATATCAACACGCACTCAAAAGGCGAGTATGTTACAGTGTATGACTACTGAAAACCGGAGGCAGTTTTCCGCTGTACTACGCCAGAAAGACCATCTGCGCCACGTTGAACTTGGACCACTTTGGTGTACGCGAGCCGTGAGATGGATGATGGGCATTTCACCGGCGCGGGCCAGCGGCGACCTTAGTCGGCCCCGCGGCGATGATGTTCAGTGTGCGCAGTGGGACGTCACGTTCAAACCCTGCTTCCTCAGCCAAGCTCTTCTTATGTTCCTCTCAAAAAACTTGCCACGTCAGTCAGTCAGACACAGGGTCGGTCTGACGTACCCTTCAAGAACACAGGTCGACCTGGCGTACACACACACACACACACACACACACACACACACACACACACACACACACACACACACACACACACACACACACACACACGTATGAAAGTCTTACCTGCGCTACTTCCAGCAAAAATATGTTGAGAAAAAACCCAATGACGGTGCTGGTCATCTGGTAAGGCACGCCCCCGACAGCAAAGCATAGTTTCCTCCACAGGGGTAACACTGCTTCCAATGTCGCGTCATCTTTTAGGTGCATGTACTGAAGCACACAAAAACAGTCACTGATCAACACCAGTACACCACGGCATACTATAAGTGTGCAACACCTATCGAAAAAGTCGAAACCTAGTGTTGCGGGCGACGCGCTTTTGATCTGGTATTTTCCAAGTGTCTATTTTAAGACAGGGTATCGAGAGCTCACTGGTAACAAATACAGCACGAGCAAGCTACACAGAAATCTGTTACGTAACTAAATGTTCGTCTTATCACGTATTCGCATGTAAAAGTCAAGTAACGTTCCAAGCATGCAATGTTGAAAGAATATTTTTGTTGTACACTGTAACAGTGCATGATTTTGCGTGGTTTGTGTGTATGTGTGTGTGTGTGTGTGTGTGGGGGGGGGGGGGGGGGTTAGGGGTGGGGGTGGGGGTTGGGGGGGGGGGGGTTGGGGGCAAGGGCAAATGGCTGCATGAAATGACAAACGGAAAGGGTTCTATTTTCTCCTTTTGTGTGCACCTGCACAGATGTAACAAAGCAAACAAAAATCCTGCTCAACACCGATCTCATAATTATTAGACAGAAGAATCGTACCGTCCATGTGCATTTAACACGTCGTTCCTCTTCGTCTTCTATCTTTTTCAGAAAAAAATCAAGCAGCATTGAATGAACACATTTGTCGTCGCCATATTGCATACTATCTCTTTACCGCATCCTGGCAAACCACCTCAGCTGGTGGGCTAAACCACGTGAGGGGGTGGTGTTCACATTGCACCACTAGGCGGATGAGCTGTTTCTGACAGCCAACGGCTAGAGGACGGAGGAGATCAGGTTGGATCCAACGGCCAAATGTGGGGGAGTAAACCCTTCAAATCAGGAGTGGAGCCCCGAAGGCAGACAGCTGCCTGTATTCACGCACTGTTCTGGCAGCTCCTGCAGCCAAACTGGTGCCAAACGTACTGCTTTGCATTCCTTTGGATACATCAGCGAGGCCGAGAGGGGGATCTTGACGACTGGGCACCCCAGGATCTCCATACACTTCGCCCAGGCTTGCGCCCTGGAGAGGTCACTCCAGTGACTGACCCAGCAAGCGCATATACTCCATTGTCTTCCGAGACAGGATGCCAAACTTTACCGCATCACAATGCGTGAGACAGTGACGTAGTTTCTACGCAACCTTCCCATCAAGCCGGCCTGATTTTTGTTTTTCGAAGTCGGCGTACTTCTTTTTTTTTTTTTTTTACGGCACTACGGAACCTTCAAGCTAGGGCGATTGAGCATTATGCGTCGACTAAAGTTACATGTTACTACATAACTACATAACATGTGCGGCCGATGTATTGCACACTTATAGTAATACTCACAAACCAGATAGGTGAGGCTAGCGCTGGCAGAATTTAAAAAGTGACTGACCAAGGGGAATTACTCAGCGCTGGACGGACAAACAGGTAGATCCCCTACCCCCGCCTATCAGGCACCCAATCGCCAGCCCACAGAGAAATACACAAGTATAGGGGAAGACGATCATCTACATCCTCTAGATGAGGATGTAGATGATCGTCTTGCTCTATACTTGTGTATTTCTCTGTGGGCTGGCGATTGGGTGCCTGATAGGCGGGGGCAGGGGATCTAACTGTTTGTCTGTCCAGCGCTGAGTAATTACCCTTGGTCTGTATACACTTATAGTAATAGAATGATGACCACGTTCATAAAAGGTACAGCGCAACAATGCTCGAGAACGCGCCCAGTGAGCACTAGGGTCCACGTCGGCCCGAAGACCTTTGGCTTTGGAAGATAAAAAACAACAACAAACAAACAAACAAACAAACAAACAAACAAACAAACAAACAAAACAAAACTGAAAATCCCAAGACAAGAGAACAAGTTGGGATGACCCTATGTTCCTATTTTGATCCTTATCCTTCGGACCCATCTCTCTCCACCTTACCCTCTGATCTACACACACTGGCACACTGAGACGGACACTGTGTTTCGCGCCAGTTGTACACCTCTGTACGTTTTGTACAGCCATTTTAAAGAAGAATAATAGCACGAGCAGCCATATGACGTCACTAGCTTCACATCATGGCATTCTTAGTCGTACGACACCATGTACAGTGACAAAACAGATTTTCATAACTTTGGGGGGAGGGGGGAGGAGAAGGGGGGGGGGGGGGGGAGGGGGGGGGGGCAAGGGGGTGGGGGAGCACAATTTGACCTAATTATACCCGAGGTAAGGCTTATGTAAATACTGTTATTAATTCAATGTCTTCCTCTGTTTATATGCAAAATATCAAATAAGTAAAAATAATATAAAAAAAAAATTATGAACTGAAAGGCCGGTCGACCGTGTTTCCTAAAAAGGCCATTTTCTAATGCATGAGTACTCCAGTGCGCAAGGGCCATCGGACCGACGTCGGCCGCCTTTGGCCCGCGCACGGCTGTGCGCGGACCAACAGCGGCCGACGTCGGCCATGTAGTCTTTTGCGCATTGGGAATACCCTTACAGTCATCCCGGAAGACAACTCGTAGGGGTGAGACAGCGACAAATTTGATTTATTTACGCCACTCAGTGTCTGCGCGAATTTACAGTTTTCTTAATATTAATGTTTTCCAAAATGAAAAATGAATTATTTGTTTTCTTAAAAGGGTGAAGTGGTACAACGTTGGCTAACGAACTCGTTCAATGCCTTCCTTAAACTCCTTCCCTGTCAGTGGACGCACATTGTGTTGTAGAAGTTATTGTCAACTCAACGTCAAAGATCCCAAACCGTCCATAGACATACCTGTAGGTCAGCGGTCCGAATAATTACGCCGTTCTGAACCGGTATTCCATTCTGAACAGGGACGCTGGAGTTCTCCACTGTTACGCCATTGTCAACACTCTGGATCGGCATTGCAGCGGTTGCAACGTTTCGAACTGGCGTATCATCTTTGTTAACCGATATACCATTTCCAATGTTCTGAACCGGTGTGTCAAAGTTTTGAACCGGACCACCATCGCCAACGTTTCGAACCGGTATGTCATTGTCAACGTCTTTAATCGTCAAGTCAAGGTTGTGAACATGCTCATCTCCTGTCATTATTGAAGCAGTAATCAATCCAGAAGCACTTGCGATTTAGTTTAGTACAAGGCAATTAAGCATTCGCTTCAGCTAAGCCATTAATTCACTTTAGTACAAAGCAAGCATTCGCTTCATGCGTGAGACACTACACGAAGCAGCTGAGGTCCACCACGGCCGTGTCAAATGCAGACCACCTCAACTCTCGGCAGGACACAGAATATATCACCCAAATGCAAGGGGAATAGATCCTGTGACATAAATCCTCATCCACCGCAACGAGGATATGTCCTCCAAAGATTAGGAAGGTGAAACCAGAGTGTGCATGGTCCAATCCCTATGCGCCAAAGGCCATCGGGCCGACGTCGGCCGCCGTTGGCCCGCGCACAGCCGTGCGTGGGCCAACGGCGGCCGATGTCGGCCCGATGGCCTTTGGCGCACCGGGCTGTAGTCCGGTCTAATGAGACTATACCGTTACCTATGCCTCACTGGCAAGGCTCACATGTTTCAGTATAGACAGCCGAGCGATACCAAGCTTATATAAAGGGGTGCATAAGTAGGGCCATGCTAAAAAGAGGTAAAGGGGCCAGTCTCTAACCTCTTCACCTCCGAGAAAAATGGAACAGCAACCAACTGCAAGAGGCATAGATCCTCATGAGCCCCCGCACTTGCGGGGGCTCAGAGGATCTATGCCTCTTGCTGATACGACTTTTTGTCCCTGTTCCTTTGACGGCTGGGGATCTTTGGTGCTGGATAGTGTACAATGATTTCAAAAACACAGTATGTGTCCACTGACAGTGAAGGGGTTTTAAAGCGGTCGTACTATTTCCCACGCCACCGTCAGTAAAGAGATGTTCGCACCGGACGTCCTTTGATTGATTAGATAAAACGCACAGTCACTCAAGGTTAGTCACCCTTGGATCCACTGTCTCACAATTAACCCATATCATCCTGAGGCTAGAAGCTTCAAATTTGTACACTGCCATATGCAAGCTACATTATAGTGCTTACAGATAAGGATATAGACCAATGGCTTTAGTTCAAGGGTGGTGCCAGAATAGCTTGGCGCCTAGAGGCGCCAAGCTATTCTGACACTACCCTTGAACTATTTTAGTCAAACTTATTTCACACACTGGTGTATTCCGATTGATAAGGGTTAACGCGATCCGCTCGACCCATGGCAGGCTTGGACTGTTCAAATTCGCCGATACGACGGGTTATCAATGTTGTCTTGCCTCAACTAAGACTTTTCTATCCGTCTCTTCACAAAGGCCACACGATTAAGCACATACCAGAGGCTTTCCACTGCCTTTTGAGCGTAAGGGAAGGAACTCCCTTGCCGCCAGCAAAGGAAAAGAAGAGAAGAACAGTCTATCATTTGTCGACATTCAAACTTCATAAATTTCCCTCCTCTCCGGCCTAGGCGGCCAACCTCTGATCAACACACACCGGCGCACCGACAAATAAAGACGGCCGACACACGACGCTTTCCGGCCATCAGTACGCTCTGTGGGCTCGTGTAGCGACATGAATTCTGAAGAAGAATAGCACGAACAGCAAAATGACGTCACTGTAAGCTTCACGCCAAGGCATCGCTAGTCTCACGACGCTGTGTCCACAGTGACGAATTTCAATGATGTTTCACGTCACTCATCGGAAAGGCACGCAGCCTCTTCCAGGGTAACCCCGGCCATATACGTAACTGATTTTGGGGGCTGCAGAACTACTGAGGGCTGACTGTTTGATGGGAGTATAATGTGGATCCAAACTTGTAAATGAAATTATTATT
This sequence comes from Semisulcospira habei, assembly GCA_036245525.1. Taxonomy (NCBI): domain Eukaryota; kingdom Metazoa; phylum Mollusca; class Gastropoda; family Semisulcospiridae; genus Semisulcospira; species Semisulcospira habei. The sequence continues at coordinate 138,972,221 of BTPG01000005.1, read as the reverse complement.
CAAAAGGTTGAAGACGTACAGAGCTGGCTAACGAACTCATCCAATATCTTTATTCAAAGTAGCTATATCCAAAATTTCAAGTGCATATAATCAAAATTACGGACTCTAATGTGGGTCAACGGTCATTTAAATCTTCAATGAGGCATCTAATTTCAATATGCTCGAAAGAACTTTTAGACACCCCTTGCATGAAGCATCTCCTTCATTTTCAAGCTTGTACGTATGCAAACGTCGGAGAATTTCGTGTTTACATAAATACGCACATACGCGCGCACACACACACGCACGCACGCACACACACACACGACGCTTCGCGCCAAAAGTACGTTCAACAGCAAGGTTAGAGTAGCTAGACGTGACGTCATTTTGATCTTGTTACTTCTTTGCCACAGTCTCAGGCCCGCCCGCCTGTTATGTCATTTGCATGCTACGGAACGCGCTCCGACCAGCCCCATCCCAAAGTCTACCGTATTTTTAATACGGTAAAAAACTGGGTACGCAAGCGATTTTTTTAAAATCCGAATTTACAAGTGGGTATACCACCACCACCACCCCCTATTCGGCCACCACCACCTACAACAGCGGTGACCAATAAACACTGCACATCACTGAACAACCACAACACACACACACACCACATACACACAAACACTGACACATAAGATAACACACTTACCCCGTTATTCTTGCCCATGGTTGCAGCTTTGTGTTCTGGCTCACTCCCAAAAGCCACTCTTGTTAAATCAACTTAGAGCCAACAAAACCAGTGTCATCCGAGCATCTTTCTGCTGTATGCAGTTTTACACACTGACAAAATTAATCAGCTGCTTTTTTTCACCACACCACTTGCAGTCAATAAACTGTCACCGTGACCTCGATTTCTACAGTGACTTAAATTTAGATTTAATTTAGAACTGCCATACGTGGAGAAAAAAATCCCTGTATGTGTGCTGATCTGTGAATTCGGACCTTACGGCCGGCCATAGGCCGTCGGGTCCGAAACCACAGACCAGAACATATAAATCCAGCTCAAATGGGTGTGATGTCTTATTAGTCGCATCCAGTACATCAACACTGGCAATGGCCGGCCACCTTGCTCTTTTGATATTCAATGGCAAAATCACATCTTGATTTCCATAAACTTATACTAGGCAATACGTTAACCCTTTGGCTACCGACAGCCAGAGAGTTAAAGAATTCGTGATTGAATTCATCGACCGGTCGTCGTGTATATAAAGTGTCATTGATACTGTTGAAGAGTGGAACACACTATACATTAAACCAACCAGCAGTCGCAAATTCCAAACACGAGTTGTCATCAAGATATCAACGCATTGTCGTGTCACCGTTTTGAATATGTCATATCAAGGAAACCATCTGTTGTCATAAAATTCACATCAGAAGGTGACACGAAGGTGTCTTCAGTCTCGATTTCCAAGCCTTCGGGGTCCGTCTTACTTAAATGGCGATATATTCAATAACTGATTTATACATCAATTAGCCGTTTCAAAATCAATTGACCAGCCCAGTCACATCGTAAATTAAAACAATTCTTTTCACAAAATGCGTACACACTCGCGATCAGGATGAAGAATACAGCACTATATATGTCCCTAATAACACGACGTCGCTGGTGTTAAAAAAAACTGAGAGGACGTGTCAAACGGATGTATTGAGAAAAGTTGGTCATATGATAATTCGCGCGTAAGTGAGTACACATTATTTATCAGTTGATTAACACTCTCCGTGAGTGACGACTAAGTAAGTGTCGTTTGCGTCGTATCAGTGCGGATCGACCTTAACAGTTCAAGCCGGGTAGTGCCAGATTAGCTTGGCGCCAAACTTATCCAGCGCTATACCCTTGAACTTCATACCGTTGAATTCTCACTATCGATCTATCTCCCGCTGTAGGGTGACAAGGACAATTTTATTAAGTATAGTAGTTATCTCAAATGGCCTGTTTTAACGAGCTTCGTGACAATGTGGCAATTGAAACAAACTTAAGCCTGCAGACACTCCGTTATTTTTGGCGTTCCAGTCCGGCAGTCCAGGTACTTTGTAACAAAATCCTTTAGTTATCACAGAACTCGTAGAAGACTTGGGACCAATTGCATGAGAGAGCATAGTCCTGCACTAGCCACTAAGCAAGATGCTCCGCGGCTACACTGAGCGAAGCGCCTTGCTTAGTGGCTTGCGCGGAACTAAGCTCACCCATGCAACCGTGAACTGACCTTTGTAAACTTTGTGACAATTGTTACAAAGACTGTGGAGATTCCACTAGCGTTGTGAGAATTGTTACATTGCGACAAAGCTTGTTGAAGTTACCTTGTTCAGAGCTAGATTAGAGCTGTGCTGCAAAGATAACGGAGTGTTGAAAGTGCACCCATCATGATATAGAGGGGACAACTTTTGTAACTGTTTCGCAACATTATGCGACATCACGTTACAGAACAATATTGAACGTACGTAGGCCTATATGATGTAAGCTGTCGTCTAAACTGTGATAACTCGCAATGATACAATTATAGTCTGTCCCTGAAATCAGGCTCGACGTTATTTTCGGTCCGGGCGTACTAAGCATAGTGGGTTTTCGAGCATACGATGCATTCTGATAAACATAGCATTATTCAGGTAGCTCGAACCAGCCGTAAGAGACATAGATTCTCACATAGGGGCCTGACGAGTGGTGCTTTGACTAAATGCAAATCCGAGGACACGGTGGCGCAGCGGATTTGCATTTAGTCAACACCACTTATCATGCCCCTATGGATTCTCATGAGCACCCTGCGGGGGTTTGTGAGGCCGATCAATGCCTCCTGCAGCTGTTAGACTAACGGTTTGGTTACTCTTCTAGCCGTGCACAGAGGCCGCTCTCCGTCATGCCGAGGTGTATGGCAGTCATATGCTGACAACAAAGTACGGTGTACCGATGCTTTAAAATTAATCACTGGGTTTTCCTTGTTTGTACCGTTCTCTCATTGGGGGCGTATTTTTTTTGTTTTTTTTTTTCGTTCTCATTTCTAAATGTGTGAGTTTAGAGTTGGAAATACTGATATAGTGTGCAATTATGTACATGTTGTGTGTGTGTGTGCGTTTGTTTACAAAATACCTGTTGGGGAGATACCTTTTCGAGCTAGTTCAACGCGCATGTAAAAAAAAAAAAAAGCCGCTCCCTAGATAACTGTCGGTTTAACGCGTTTTCTTTAAAAAAAAAAAGAATGCATGCAGTGCTGGCTTTCAAAGTAGGAAACATTTGGACAACACAAAAAACAATACGATACGCACATTCTGAATCCTTTGATTAATGTTTGAACAAATTGTACTTCGTTTGTGTGCAGTTGTTGTAATTATTAGAGCGTGTTGGTCAATGTAAGCGTGTGTGTTGTACTGGGGGCAAAAATCAAGTTACTGTACTAATTCCAAGAAGAATGTAAAATATGAATTGTGACCGTGTGCTCACTGGCAAAATGGATCAAACTGGTTATTTTCAGTAAGCTGCCTGCATGACCCTGCTCAAATTCTCACAGTTTGCATAATTACAGACAAAAGCAAGCCACAACTGTCCGCGATACTGTTATGATTCACTGAGCAGCAATCTGCCCGCCAGCTATCCCTTGACCATCCTTAACCCATTTAGCCCCAACGTCCTACAGCAGAGGTGGATGGACCATGATAATTCAAGGGTAGTGCCAGATTAGCTTGGTGCCTTCAGGCGCCAAGCTAATCGGGCACTACCCTTGAATTATCATGGTCCAACCGTCTCATGCATCTGGTACATAATTGCCAAGGGACACCTCCAAAATTTAGGAAATGTGGCCTTAGGACTAAATGGGTTAACCCTCATCATTCGGAATACACCAGTGTGTGAAATAAGTTTGACTAAAATAGTTTAAGGGTAGTGCCAGGATAGCTTGGCGCCTCTAGGCGCCAAGCTATTCTGGCACCACCCTTGAGCTAAAGCCATTGGTCTATATCCTTATCTGTAAGTACTATAATGTAGCTAGCATATGGCAGTGTACAAATTTGAAGCTTTTAGCCTCAGTGTATGGGGTAAGTCACCACACCAATATCGATGAAACAAAGCAAATAATCAAATTCAGTAAGAGAATAATGGTATAAGAGGAGAGTAGGTAGTTGTGAAACCATCTTCAAGGGTAACTCAAAAAAAAAAAAAAAAAAAAAAAAAAAAAAAAAAAAACCGGGTGTGGGGGGAGAGAAAGACAAAAGGGGCGGGGGAAGGGGAGGGGGAAATGGAAGAGAGAGAAAGGGGGAAGGTCGACTTTCTGGACATGAGCATCAGTATTGACTGCGGAATGTTGAAAACTTCAATACATTACAAGCCTACCGATTCACATTCATACCTCGACTACCGCTCTTCGCACAACCCCAAATGTAAGAATAGCATCCCATTTTCTCAGTTTCTTCGGCTTAAAAGAATCTGTTCCGAAAAATCAGATTTTGATGTTCAATCCAAAGAAATGGCTGGATTTTTCATCGACAGACATTACCCACATACTGTTGTTCAAGGTTCTCTCCAAACAGTACAAAAACTTAGTCGCGCGAGTATACTGCAGACTAAGCCTACCGCTGAGAGTGACACTAGGCCCATCGTAACCATGGTTTACCATCCGCACACCAATCCGGTTCGTAAAATACTTCTTTCTAACTGGGGTCTTTTGTCATCCAGTAAAGAGTCCGCTGCTATCTTTTCTGAACCTCCGTTGGTGGCTTTCAAGAGGGATATTAATTTACGAGACATGCTTGTTCGCTCTACTCTTAAGCCTCGTTCTACCACCAGACCCTCCGGCTCCACACCGTGCAATGTTCCAAATTGCAAGACATGTCCTTTTATTTGCCCTTCTACAGTGGTGAATGGTCCACGCTACAAATTCAACATAGACAGATACTTCACATGTCAAACTACCAACGTGATTTATGTCATCTCCTGTGTGAAATGCGGCCAACTCTATGTTGGAGAGACGGAAAGAACCATCAACGACCGTTTTAAAGAACATCTTCAGTCGGTCAAGTACCATTACAATAGACCGGTCGGGCGACATTTCAACCAGGCCGATCACTCCGTCTCGGACATTCGTGTTAAAGGCCTCTGGCTTATGCAAGCCAGTAATGTCTGGGCCAGGAAAGACCGAGAAAAATTTTTGATTAATATGAACTGGGCACTGTGGCGCCACTGGGGATGAATATGAAAGATTAACTTTTTGGACCTTACCTGTGTCTTCTGCTAACTGTCATTTACCTTACCGAGTCGCTTCTGTATGACTACTCACTAACCAGATAGGTGCGGCTGGCGCTGATTGATATGTACTTTGTGCCTCCCATGGGGACTTTTTCAGCGCTGGCCATACGTTAAGTTGGATCCCTTGCCCTTCCCTGTCGGGCGCCTGGTCGCCGGTCCTTGGATTTATGCGCGGGTGTGGGGGGCGATCATGTGCATTCCCTTGGGGATGTATGTGGTCGTCTTGTTCGCATGCCTGTGCGTTCGTCCGTGGGCTGGAGGGTGCCTGTTGGGTGGGGCTGGTGGCTCTGTTTGTTTGCCTTCCCCCCCCCCCCCTCCCTTTTTGTTTTTTTTCTCTCTCTCTCTCTTCCCCCTTTCTCTCTCTTCCCTTTCCCCCTCCCCTTTTGTCTTTCTCTCCCCCCACACCCGGTTTTTTTTTTTTTTTTTTTTTTTTTTTTGAGTTACCCTTGAAGATGGTTTCACAACTACCTACTCTCCTCTTATACCATTATTCTCTTACTGAATTTGATTATTTGCTTTGTTTCATCGATATTCCTTGTTGTGTACCATGCTAAATGCTGGGGTTTTTTTCCCGGGGTCCTCCCGTTTTTCCCCGAGGTAGTCCTCAACTCGATGGTGATATAAGGTTTGCCTTCGGGTTGGTGTTTAGCTGGCTTTGTGTATTAGACACTCAGCCTACTTCGTGCCCAAGGGTACTCCCCGTTCGTTCTCTCTCTCTCTCACTTTCCTTCTGTGGTGACATAATCTGTACGAAGAAGCGTGTTTCTTTCTCCGTTGGGTACTTCTTTGCATTTTACACGCTTGGCAGTCACCTTTTTGGTCTGGATTGCTTATAATCTGTACGGTATGTGAGTGTGCTTCCCAGACAGAACCACTCAGGGAGGACATCACAAGTCCAGTTCCATTTCAAATAAGACGTTAACACATCGTTTGAATAGAAGTGTACTTATGGTGTACACTCAAGAGTGGGTCTCTCGGAGGAGTATACTCACAAAAACGGCCACGGCTTTGAGAAGCCAGGGTGTGAGAACAGTAAAACGATCTGCTCCATGGTGAGCTCGGGTGCGAGCTGGTGGAACTCTCCTACGTAGAATGAATCAATGAATCTTTATTTTACAACGGTGAAGATATTAACACAGTCAGTGACTATATCATTTTTCGTACCTGCCGTGCAAAGGAGAAGAAGAGTAAAATGTCTATCATCTTACAACATTCAAACTCTGTAAGTTTTAGTTAGCCCTTTTGTGCAGCATTTGTGCTGTAAGACATACCAAAAACATTTATAATGGAGATATCGTGAAATATTAACCCTTTTTTGTCTGTCGCAGGTGTGTTTAAACAAAAATGTAATTGTATTTTCTTATGGCTGGATTTACGCTGGGTAGACTAAAGTGTTTAATAATGCTGGGCTCATACGTTTTATACATTTGTGTGCTGGTCTGTGATTTTGGACCTATGAATATAAGTATAATTAGATAAAAGTCCAAAATCACATACCAGCACATATTTATGACAAAATGCAGCAAGCTGATTTCTGTAATCAGGCCAAAGGAGTCAAAATAAAAGTCAAGAAAATTGTATCATGGAGACAGTTCATTTTCAACACAACCAACTGAATCCTGAAACAATCCATTTAGCCCCAATACCCTACAGCAGGGGATGGATCGACCATGTTAATTCAAGGGTAGTGCCAGATGAGCTTGGCGCCTTCAGGCGCCAAGCTCATCTGGCACTACCCTTGAATTATCATGGTCGATCCATCTCCTGCAGCGAGTACGTAGTCGTTAGGTAACTCCTCCAAAATTTGGGAAATGTGCCTATGGGTTTAAATGGGTTAACAAACAAAACAACCTACCAACTAACAAACTGACTTCAACAGAGCGACGTGAAGCAAGTGTATTGAAGATGTTTATTTACAAAGTTCTCTCTCCGTAAACCACTACAACGAACAAATAGTGAAATGAAATCTTTTTTTCAAATGCAATAACCAACCTCTGAGCGTTTCTTTTCCTCAGCAAACTGACCAAACTTCTGTCTAAATACTACTGAACTAAGGCTTTAAAGCCTGTGATGTTCATCGTGATAAGATAAACAACACATGGCTTGACTGCAACTGTCCTTGTGTTTGAGCTTTCAACCATTAATACACTGAAACATGTTCACAATTTTTGCATGAACAAGAGGGTTAACCGTTGGCTGTCAGCAGCTCTTTTTGATGCGATGATTCCTGCAGGGATCCCTGCATCATAAAGTGCTACTGACAGCCAAAGAGTAATATAATGACATCTTCGAATTTCGAACTTTCACATTTTGTCTTTCTTTCAAAACTTACATTAAAACTGTTTTGAAGAACCAAGGTCTCTGGCAAACAAAAACTAAGCACACACTCTTCACAGGCCCCGGTCTCCTTCTGGGTCTGGGCGTTCTGTGAACCACGCACGTTTGTAGACGTAGAATCCCTTGGTGCGATTGATGTCCTCACCGTCGATGTTGGCCCACCCCTCCAGCTTGCCGGCTTTCCAGATCAGGGCGGCCAGGCCAATGAAGATTCCCATACCCCATCCTTTGGCTTGGCTACTGGCTGATAACACACACAAAAAAATTACATAGTAGCTTTATTGTGGTACTTAATTAACCCCCCTTGTGTATGCACCCACCAGCACTGTAAACAGTGCGAGTGGCTGCACATACAAATGGTTAACCAGTCACTGCCGAATAATCACTACACATATGCAAGAGGCATAGATCCTCAAGAGACCCCGCAACTGCGGGGTCTCTTGAGGATCTGCGCCTCTTGCTGACATCAATTTTTTTTAACCCATGTTACTTGCACAGCTTGGCGTTAAATTAACAAAGATTTCAGAAACAGAATTTGCTTCCACTGGCAGTGGAGGTGTTACGTGAATAAAATTGTCCATGAAAAGCTTCTCCTGGGCCATTTCCCATCAAATTCATGACAGTGCATTACCTGCATTCTGTGTGACTACTAATTCATGACAATGCATTACCTGCTTAATCTGTGCGACTACTGTAACTGTAAAATAACTGTTCAGCATGAAAAGCCATCACTCATTCACAAGTGTCATGACTTATGTACATATATATAAAGAGCCTACACCCAAAACAGTAAAGTAAATGCCTAGTACCAGTGAAATCTGAGTTTTCTAAAAATGTATGCATTTTTCACACATTTATCGACCCTCCTTGACCTTTGTGATGGGGCGACTAAACTAGGATGCATTGAAAGGTGTTATCATCAGCTACCTTTATGTCAAGTTTGATTGAAAACTTTGCAAACAACTTTGATAAAAACTACAATATTATCAAAAACAGACATTTTTCACACATTTGCTGACCTCCTGTGACTCTTGACCTTTCTGAGGGGTCATCCAAATTAGTATGCCATATCATCAGGTATCTCTATACCAACTTTGGGCTTGAAGTTGAAAATAGTATTTGAGAAAAAAACACCAGTTTTCGTTGAAATATGTCTATTTTGGACCATTTTCTGGACACACCCCCCCCCCCCCCCCATGACCCTTGACCTTTGCGAGGGAACCACTCAATTAGTATGCTTAGAAAGATCTTATCATTAGCTACCTTTGTGCCAAATCTGACAGAACAGTTGGCAAAAACTTTGATAAAAACTATAATTCTACCAAAAACTGTCATTTTTCACACATTTGCTGACATGTGACCCTTGAACTTTGTGAGTGGTCATCCAAATTAGTATGCATAGAAAGGTCTTACCATCAGGCATCTCTGTACCAAGTTCAGGTTTGAAGTTGAGTATTTTTTCGAAAATACTTACTGATGACATTACTACTAGGAAGCTTCGCTTAGCATATCAATTTTAGCCCCAAAACTTACTGTTACTCTCCCCAGGGGAGGCAACCACTGGAGTGTCATTACCAGGGCATCCCCGAGTGGCCTCCCGCAATACCGTATCTGGTGGCGCACTCACCCATTCCCGCCAGTATCTGAGCCTTAGCTCTAAGTGGCAAGCGGGGTAGGAGGGAGGAACGTCTGAGTAATGTCATCGGTAAGTATTTTTCGAAAAAATACATTTTAGAGAAAAAGTTATTTATTTTATCATTACCGATGACATTACTACTAGGAATTACGAATAGGAGGCGGGTGCCGCAAGTTTAGAACATTTACCATTGCCCGCGCTCAGCGCGCACTATCGAGGCCCCTCCCTACGCGCCCACTCCCGACAATTTTAGCTAGGCGAACCTAAGGCGCCTGAGGTGACGGGAGGGAGTGTGCCGCCGAGATGTCCTCCGCCAGGCCAAGGTTGATGCGCTGGCCAGATAGGTCTCGTAGGTAATGGAGGACGAGAGCAGACGCGATCCGCCAACCCACGGATGCCACAATATCCCTGCCCAATATCGGTCAACTGATGCTCGCTGCCACTGTTCGGACTTCATGCCTTATAGCCCGGATGCGCATGGTTTGGCTTGCTCTGGCCGAGCTCTTGCATGGCAACTGAATCACCCATCGTAGCCAGAAAGAGATTATCTGTGCCGATATGCCTCGTCTGCCCGGAGGCAAGGGCAGGAAAAACGGCGCGAGCGTCCTAGTCGTAGCGGCTTAGATCTGTGCAAGCACACTTAAGGGCCCTGAAGGGTCCTGTGGCAGGAGTCCCGTGACTGAACCGTCGCCCCGAGGGGTCAGATGATTACAACTTGTGGGGCTGACGCTGGAAAGCGGTTCTTTGCCAAGAAGGCAGGGTCCGTTAGCAGCTGTAGTGACCCATAGGTCCTCCGAGGGACGCACCGAAGGCACGTATCTCACTAAAACAGGAGCTGTGACAAGTGCAAACTGGAAGCAGGTCTTCCTGGTAAGGTCTCCCAACGCACTAATGGTAGAAGCTCGAATCTCTCGCGTAGAGCCCAGTGAGCACCCAGCGCGGGACCAACAAAAGAGAGGCCTGCCGCTGCAGATCAAAGGGACATCAGATCTGCCAAGTCGTAGCACGCTCCCGGATGCGACCTTTCCAGCTTCATTAAGTGTCTGCCCCCATCGCCAGGTAATCCCGGAAGGTGACGGGCACTAAGTTCTGCCTGAAGAACCGTCCCACAAAGAACGCGGTCAACTGGGGTTGGTAAGGTCTGTGGGGGAAAAACCACTCAGTCGCGCACCAAGACTGGAGAATGAGCCACTTACCTTCGTAGACATAATGAGAGGAGCTCCTCCTGGCTGCAGAGCTCGCTTCCACCATAGCCCCCGAAAGCCTCTAGCAGAGAGGGAATGCTGGAAAATCCACGCGTATAACATCAGTCACGGCTGCGCAGAACCACACTTTTAGTTAGGAGCGGACCGGGGGCCACTGAGTGCAAGATACCATCTGTGGCAGTTTCCGGGCATGGGGACAAGTAATCATTAGTGCGCGCCTCTTCAGGCAGAGTGAAAGAGCTATTCATGGTCCTAGAAAGAAGTCCTCTTCCATGACCCTACACTATGTGTACGTGCCGACAACCGCCTACCAGCGCACAGCAGTGGAAACGCTGAAAAGTGTTAGTAACTGAACATTCACAAAATTCGTTTTTTTCTTCTCAAAAATGTCATTATAACATGAGTGTAAATTTGCAGCTGATAAAATTTGCTTTCTTTTCATACTAAACATGCCCATGCTGCTTACTACCAGCACACCTTCAAGAGTAGTTACATTTCATATTTGCAATACAATGAACATGCACTGACAAAAAAAACAAAACATTAACTTTCAAGCTCAATCTGTTGTGCATGTCATTTTTCTGTGGGATGAAAAGTTGATGTATCTACGCAGCATTCTAGCCTCTACTGTTATCACTTACTAGAATTCGGGTTCCATTCCTGCAAGAGCAACACTAGCGTCAGAAAGTACTCCACTGCTGAGAAGCTGGTAAGCTGGTAATCCGCTAGGTCCATCAAGACGATCAACACAAACATGCTGATCCCAGCATTTGTGTACTGTGTTTATGCCGTACACTTGGATTTACACAATAAATGCATATCCACTAACACAAGTAACACGTCTTAAGCACATCACACTGGTTCCTTTATATTAACATTAACACAAATAACAGGTCTGAAGCACATCACACCGGGCCTTTATATCAACATGAATACAAGTAACGGGTCCTAAGCATATCACACTGGTATTAGCAGTTTTTAGAATTTCCCTTTCAAGGGGGAATAGTTTTTGTAATTGAAAAGAGGAGACTGCTAGTTCAGTGATTCCATCTATTTCCTGTAGTTCAGTTACATACATTTCACAAAGTTTGATTGGTTTTTCATCAAATCTTTGTTTTGACCTTCCTCCACATACTCTACATAGAGAATTTAAACTTTTAAAATGAAAGGCTTTTGTGTGTGCAACAGTTTCTTGTGAATGTTTTAGTATTCCCGCCATAACTGTACTGTCTTTTCCTTAGACTGCCAGATTTGGAACAAAGGAACCATGATAATATAAATGAGCAGACAAGAATTAGTACCTGATACTATTACTGAACAGTATCACAGAGAATACTGGAGGCTAAAAAGCTGAGCATAAAGCACAGGGATTACACAATACCAAAAGTATTCCCGAATAGAGAATGAATGCTCAGAACTACTCAGTACTGTGAGGCTCCGATAACTTATTGTTCAGTCACACACAAACACGGTACCTGTCTTTATCCTCGGATTGCACCCTTAATAAAAGTGTAACCCGAATAATACCACCAACACAGGAACCAGCAGACAACAGTACACAAGTGTGTCAAACGGTTCCATATAGAAAAGTGCTGATGAGGCGATAGAGACGATTAAACACAGGCAAACACATCACACATCAGTAGTCCGTTACAGAGATTATAGAAGGAATAGTTGGGGCCAGCCAGTGACCTAGATAGGCTGCTCGCAGCGGGAAGTGGCGGCCGCATACCACAGCAGCAGCTGGTAGGCCAAACTAAAGAGTGCAAAATCTGGCAAACTACACAGCCGTGCAGTACCTGTGGGCATGGGTGGAACAGCTGTTGCCTTGGTCAGCTTTGTACATACAAGCAAGGGCCAAAGATGCGACCCGGGAAAAAACAGAACGCCCGCTGAGGCTTTAGTAACCGAAGCTTTACCTTGCCATGTCCTAAGTGAGTAATCCCCAAGACCCAACACCAAAATCCTTGCACCATGAACCACACACACACAAAAGAATCCTTTCCTTCCTTCTCTTTTTTTTTCGACAGTAAGTCCATCTAAGGAGAGTTCACCAACTACCATCGGAGCACAAGTGCACACAACCAGTCTGACTCAGCTAAGCGAAGATACTGGCGGGAATGGACGAGTGCGCCACCGGATACGGTATTGTGGGAGGCCACTCGGGGATGCCCTGGTAACGGCACGCCAGTGATCGCCTCCCCTGGGGAGAGTAACACAGTAAGTTTTTGGGCTAAAATTGATATGCTAAGCGAAGCTTCCTAGTAGTAATGTCATCGGTAATGATTTTGAGAAAATAATAGTACTTGAGAAGAAATAATCTGTGTCAAAATACAGGGGCGGATCAGTTACCTCGAAGGGATGGTTCCAACCTTTTGTTTGGGACCTTCAATCTCATACTAAAGGCCTTCCCAATGCTAGACCTTGCTTCCAGGGGCCGAAAAATCAAAACACCCAAAAAGGGACTTTGTTATAGCATTTTAAAAAAAAAGTTTTTTTTTTTTTTTTTTTTTTTTGGGGGGGGGGGGGGGGGGGGGGGGGAACCTGAAATATGGCTATTTTTTTTATTCCTTTCTGGACCCCTTGTGATCTTGACCATTGGGAGAGGTCACTCAAATTGGTATGTTCAGAAATTAATTTTTCTCTAAAATGTATTTTTTCGAAAAATACTTACCGATGACATGACTAACAGGAAATAGTCTACTTGCTTACCAATTTTAGCCTAAGACCCAAAGGGTCCCCCCCCAGGAGGCTCTCGGGGATCCCTGACAGGGATGAGAGAGCTTTCGGGGATCCCTAACAGGGACGAGAGTAGCCTCCCCTGCCCATCCGGTCAGGCGCCAGGTGGTGTCTCCTTTAGCCAGTTGTCTACTGAGTTACCAGTGGCAAGCGGGGAGGAGGGAGGGACCTCCGAGTCATGTCATCGGTAAGTATTTTTCGAAAAAATACATTTTAGAGAAAAATTAATTTGTTTCTTCAAAACACATTACCGATGACATGACTAACAGGAAGAATGGCAAAGAGGAGGAGGGTGCCGCACAATCCCTTTTGGAAACCTCTTCAGGGACGAAGACGGCCCGTCACTCCTGATCACCCACTCCCGACAATTTTAGCGAAGTGCCGCCTAAGCGCCGAGGGCGCCTGGAGGGAGTGTTGCGCCGCAGAAGTTGCCCGCCAGCGTAAGGTTGTTGCGCTGGACTGTAAGGGCGCGGAGTAGAAGCGGCAATGGTAGATTCCCGCCACCCCACCGCCGCCACAGTGTCCTTAACCACACCGGCGCGGCGAAGGCGAGACGTGCGGCCCTAGCGTGCATTGCATGGGCGCGGATCCTCAGTGCCTCGGCTCCCTGTGGGGAGAGGTCGCGATAGGCAGACCAGAATACCCAGCGGAGCGAAGAGGAGAACGTTTGGGCTGAGAAGCCGGTTCTGCCAGCGGTCGGCGGCAAGGGACGAGACCGTCCCCTCCGCACGGACTTGGAGCGCCGCAGGTAGATACGAAGTGCCTGCCCCGGATCTTGCTGTGGAGTGCCCCGAGGAACCGGGTCGTGTAAGCGGCCGAGCGGCGAGGACCGGAGGCGCTGTCCAGGGAGACCTAGGCTGAGCGAGAAGGAAGGATCCGGGAGTAGCTGAACGGAGCCATCCACTCGGAACTGCAAGCCGGCGGGGCGAGACGAGAGCGTGTGGAGCTCGGTGACGCGGGGCGCCGTGGCGAGGGTCATCAGGAAGCAGGCCTCCGAGTCACGTCAGCAAAGCGGGCCAGAAGGAGCGGTACAACGGTCCGAAGTCAGTCAGGGGAGGACCAGGGAGGTCCCAGCGCGGGCCAAGTGGGCGGAAGACCGGACGCTGCACGCCGAAACGCGCCATAAGGTCGGGCAGGTCCTTGCAGGCGCTGGGTCAGGACGGCCGAGGTGACGGTAGGCGTCGGCGATCAAGAGACCCCTCAAGAGAGCTGCTGCACCAGAGGGGAGCCAACCTAGGTCTTGGACGAGCCAGAGAAGAAGTCCGTGAGCTGAGGAGTCGTCAGGCCGACAGTGGAGAGGCGGCGGTCAGAGCACCAGGCACGAAGCACGCCACTTTCCCTCGTAGACACGTCTGGTAGGTCTGCGGGCTGAAGCGATAGCATCCGCTGTTGCACTCGAGAAGCCTCCAGCAGAGAGAGCTTGCCACACAATCGCCAGGCGTGCAGGAGAAGTCGCTCGGGGCAGGGGTGGAAGAGCGGCTATCGGCGCTGTAAGAGCATCGGCGGGAGGTGGGAAGAGGGAGGGTGAACCTGTGGCGAGACTGAGAAGGTCGGAAGTCCGCGAACCGGTCCGGGCGACCGGCCACCAGGAGAAGGACTGCGTTGCATCCCCGGAGGCTGAGCAGGGCTTGAGGACCAGGACCGCCGGAGGGTAGGTGTAAACGACCAGTCCGTCCCAAGGGATCGAAGGGCATCGACTGACCAGGCCAGAGGTCGGGAACAGGGAGATGAAGCGGGGAAGCCGGAGGCTCCACTTCGTGGCGAAGAGAACAAGGGGGGAGTCTCCCGACGGGCGCAGAACCAGCGAAGGATGTCCCAGCGAAGGGCGCAATCCGTGTGAAGAAGCTGCCTCCGTCGCAAGAGGTAGACTGTCAGGACGAACAGGTGACGTGGACTGTGGCGGGCTGGGAGGGAGAAGACGCTGTCCTCGCACCAGCGAAGGGGGCGATAGAGGAGGAAGCAGAGGTCGGGAGAGCGGGTTCCTCCTGCGTCTGAAGGCAAGCCACGAAGAGGGGTTGTCGGAAGGACGAGGAGGTCCTGTGTCCGAAGATCGTATCGCCAAGCGCAGAGGGCCTGCCAACTGCAACCAGTCCCAGCAGGTTGACGTGCCGCGAAGTCCGGTTCGCGGGCCAGCGGCCGGCGGACGAGCGGAATTCGGGAGAAGGAGAGCGCCCCAACGGTCGAGACCGGCAACGACGCAGAGAGAGACGGGCAGCGGCGAGGTCAGGGGAAATCCGGGAGCCGAGCCAAGAATGTCCGTCCAGCGAAGCCGATGTGGCGCAGCACAGGAGAGATCGGCACCAGGGTAGAGAGATCGCCGGAGGACGGCCTCCAGAGGCGGAGTACAGAAGACCGAGGGAAGGAGATCAGCCGCCGCACTCATCAGGAGGAGGAGCTGGAGCCGCAGTTAGGTGGGGAGCGCCGCGTCCGCAGCTACCCTTGGGCTAGAACGGTAAGGACTGGATCCGAGGCTCGTGAAGACGCACCAAGTCGCGGTCGGTCACCCAATCCATACCCAGGTGAACGAGTGGCGAGAGGTCGGACTGTAGGCGCTGACCAGGGCGCCCAGGCGAGCAACCGGAGGAGGAGAACATCGCTGCCCTACGAAGTGGGACCGCTGACTGATACCGCAGACGCAGGTCGACCCAGGAGGAGAACGGCTGACGGAAGAACAAGGTCTCGGGCAACCAAGGCATCCACGATCCACGCAAGGACCCAGGGCTGAGGGAGAGACCACACCGGAGAGGCCGGGCTGGAAACGGACCCGTCGACGGCAAGCGAAGACAACAGCGGGGGCGGGAGGCATGGGGACGCGTGGAAGCGAGGGGCAGATCCCGGCTGGCGGCGACGACCAAGGGCCGAAGGCGAAGCGAAGGGTCCGAGGCGGGGGGAGCCGCGCCGAGCGACGAGCACCAACGCAACATCTCAAGGCAGAGCGGAGACCTGCGCGCGAAGGGCGAGGGCCTTGGTCGGAGCGGGCGGGAACTCAACCACACGGGTGGCGCCGGGCCCACAGGCCTAGAAGGGGTCCTAAGGAGACTACCAGGCAGGGCCGAAGAGCGTGGGAAGCCACAGGAGCACGGTACAGCTGCGACGTCGCATCAGGGGAGATGGTCAGGGAAGGAGCCAGGCCGCCACGAACGAAGGAAGGCAAGGGGCGGAGGGTTCGAAGCCATGCGGAAGATCCACTAGAGCTGGGAGGTGTAACCGCAAGGACGGGCGCCGGCAGAACCACCAGAGGCAGCGAGCACGAAGAGGAGCAAGTGGCCAGCGAAACGGGGAGCCGAAGGCTAAGACGCCAGCAGGCCAGCGGCGAACGCAGGACGCCGAGTCATCCACCGAAGAGGGTCGGGGAGACGCTGGAGGCGAACGGTGCAGAGAGAGGGGAAGAGGGTGTCCCGAGGAGAATGACAGCGCCGAGCAGAAGGCGAAGGTCGGCAGGGACACAGGAGGGCGTCAAGCGGGCGGGCGACGAACGTCGGGCGCCGCAACTATCCAGGCGACGAGGGCGAAGGCGTCGATCCCCACTTGCACTGGGTGTACCCAAGGGGCACCCATCCACGTGCGAACCGAGCGCGAAGTAGCTTCACTTCGGTGAACAGACGAGAATCGGTGAACACGTGGAAAGGCCGTAGGCGCCAGGGGAAAACGGCCCGAAGTCCCGAGGTATATGAAAGACGATCCAGACGCAGTGCCCGAGGCTCAAGGAGGGGGCACCGTAGCTGGCTGGGCGACTCGACGAAGGAGTCAGTGGGTAGGAAGGAAGGCCATAGGGCCGACTAGGGCACCCACCGGCGATAAGGGTCGCGGTGCCCGGGGCTCAAGGAGGGGGCACAAGCAGATAGGCGACTCGCCGAAGGAGTCAGCGGGCCCAGGACCGAGGCCGAAGTAAGAACAAGGCGACAAGGTCGCGGTGCCCGGCTCAAGGAGGGGGGCACATAGTCGGCTAAACGACTCGCCGTAGGAGTCAGCGGACTTAAGCTGGGGCCGAAGGCCAAAGCGTGAACTAATTGGCGACAAGGCTGCGGTGCCCAGGGTTCAAGGCGGGGGCACAGCGGCTCGCCGGAGGAGTCCGCAGGCGTAGGAGGCCAACGCGTCCACAATAGGCGACAAGGTTGCAGTGCCCGGGGCTCAAGGAGGGGGGCATGTAGCCGGCTTGGCGACTCGCCGGAGGAGTCAGCGGGCTGAGCAGGACCGAAGGCCGACGCGTAGACTAGTTAGCGACAAGGTCGCGGTGCCCGGGGCTCAAGGAGGGGGGCACGTAGCCGGCTAGGCGACTCGCCGGAGGAGTCAGCGGGCTTAGGAGGGCCGAAGGCCGGTGGTTAACTAATTAGCGACAAGGTCGCGGTGCCCGGGGCTCAAGGAGGGGGGCACGTAGCCGGCTTGGCGACTCGCCGGAGGAGTCAGCGGGCTTAGGCCGAGGCCGAGCGTCAACTTCTTCTTTTCCTTTAACAGGCGACAAGGTCGCCGTGCCCGGGGCTCAAGGAGGGGGGCACATAGCCGGCTGGGCGACTCGCCGGAGGAGTCAGCGGGCTTAGAAGAAGGGCCGAAGGCCGACGCTTAATTAGCGACCAAGGTCGCGGTGCCCGGGGCTCAAGGAGGGGGGCACGTAGCCGGCTTGGCGACTCGCCGGAGGAGTCAGCGGGCTTGAGGTTTGGCCGAGGGCCGACGCGTGAACTAAGGCGACGTGGTCGCGGTGCCCGGGGCTCCTTTTTACGGGAGGGGGGCACGTAGCCAGCTTGGCGACTCGCCGGAGGAGTCAGCGGGCTTAACGCGTCTACGAAAGAGCTACAAACTTACCAGGGACGATAGGAGTGGCTATCCCATGTCGGAGGGCCGCTTGAACAATCCCACCGTGCCGCGGAAGGTCCCAAGGAAGGCGGAAGTCGCGGGTCGCTCGGTGGTGGAACACCGGAGTAGAGACCAAGAACCTCCAGTCAAGCAGGGCAGCCAGCGCAGCCGATGACAGAGGAGCAGGTGGCACCCAGTCTACAGTGTGGCGGACACCAGGCCACTGGAAGCCGCCGTCCTGGGCAGAAACGCACTTGGTACTGCAACACATACCCATACATGAAAGGTGATGGGCGGCGGGCAACTAAGGCCGCCAGTTAAAGCTCCGAAGTAAGTAATGAGCGAAACTCACCGTGAAATGCGGAGAGAAAACAAACAGAAGTCCGAGCCAAGCACGACGTCCGGCCCCGCCGGGGGAGACGTAGGCAGTGGCCAAGACTTTACCTTTTCCTGGCGGAATTGCAGCGTGACGCAGCACAAAGCACCGGACACTAGGTCACTGGAAGTCGCCGAACTGGGGAGAGGCGCACTTGGTAACTGCAACCCAAACCCAAACATGAAAGGCGACCGGCGGCGGGTAACAAACCCCGCCATGTAAAGCTTCGAAAATTAAGATTGATTGATTGATTGTACATTGCTTAACGTCCCGACAGCAACAAGGCTTTCTCAGGACGTGCCTGCACTGCTTGTGAAAAAATAAAAAAGAAACAGAACATTGAATGTATGTCGCCAGCCGGTCAAATACGTTAAATAAACCTAACACATGGGGCCTAAATAAAGCTAAGACCATTTAGCAACACACATCCAATATCAAGAGCTACAGGCAGTGCAGACAGTAGGGAGAGTTCTAAAAAGGCAAATACAGGTGAATGGACAAAGGGTAGACAGAAACACATGCCCCAGAATAGAGAGAAAAACCCACCCTGTGGGGCTGACCAGGGTGACCCTGGGAACTAAAAAATACCTAACCCCACCCAAGTCCCCCAGGGCAGACCCGGGTGGGGTCGAAAATTAAGAGACACGCGAAACTGACAGTAAATGCAAAGACAAACAACAGTAGCTCGAGCGAAGCCCGACGTCCGGCCCAGCCAGGCGAGACGTAGGAAGCGGCCGAGACTCCACCTTTCCATGGCGGAACGGCAGAGTGACGAAGCACAAAGTACCGGACAATAGGTCACGGGAGGTCGGCGTACTGGGGAGAGGCGCACTAGGTAACTGCAGCCCATACCCAAACATGAAGGCGACCGGGAGCGCCATTTAAAGCTTCGAAATCAAGAAACACTCGAAACTCACCGTGAAATGCGGAGAGAAAACAACAGTAGCTCGAGCGAAGCCCGACGTCCGACCCAGCCAGGCGAGACGTCGGAAACGGCCGAGACTTTACCTGTCCATGGCGGAACGGCAGGGAGACGAAGCACAACCACCGCGCGACGGGAGCCTAGAAGGTTCCAGGGCCAGCCAAGAGCACGAGGCACAGACGAGGGCTAGCAGAGAAGACGGAGGCCACGCCAGAAGCAGAAGCCAAGAGGCTAGGCGAAGGCAGGCCGGTAAGGGACGGTCGAACCGTACACAGTCTTTCCAAGGGTCAGAGGCTCAGGTAAAAGCGTCCGAACGCTAGCAGCGAAGTAGACAACTGGCTAAAGGAGACACCACCTGGCGCCTGACCGGATGGGCAGGGGAGGCTACTCTCGTCCCTGTTAGGGATCCCCGAAAGCTCTCTCATCCCTGTCAGGGATCCCCGAGAGCCTCCTGGGGGGGGGACCCTTTGGGTCTTAGGCTAAAATTGGTAAGCAAGTAGACTATTTCCTGTTAGTCATGTCATCGGTAATATGTTTTGAAGAAACAAAGGTTTTACCACAAAGTACTCTTGTGCCAAGTTTGAAGCCCGAGGCTTGAATAGTCTCAGAGAAAATGCCAGCGTTAAAGATTACCACGGACGACAGACAATGGGCACCGGACAGACGACAGACAGCCCATTACATCGACTTACTTTTGCTATCGCACGTGAGCCAAATAACAAACAAGCACACATACATTTTTCTCACTGGTCAAGTGGTCATGACATTGAATCCTTGCAAAATACTCAGCTCTAAGCATTCCTGGCCAGTCAGTTGCTGAGATGGCCTGAACAGTTCCATTAGCTCATTACATCCTGAAGATGAAATTAGCATTTTCAGATATACTTAGAGGTCTATCACACAGTTCTGGAGACAGATCCACCATGACAGTTCAAGTGTGGTGTCGGAATAGCTTGGCGCCTACAGGCGCCAAGCTATTCTGACACCACACTTGAACTATCAGGGTTGATCCACATTTTGTCATAGCATGTCAGGGCTTCATGGATTAAGCAAGGACAGTAGAATTACTGAACAGTTCTGAGAGACTGTTGTTACATAACCCCCTTTCACTGCATGCACAAGGGCATTACAATTTCAAAGCACAAAGGTACGCATACTGGCTGCACCGAAGATGCTGCCCACAGCCAGGCCACCTACGAAGTGGTTATATGGGTCGTTTGCGCCTCCACGCACATTGGCCATGGTACATATAGCAGCACTAAACGCGGCACCAGCAGCAGCTGCAGATAAAAACAAATCAATGTATAGTGGTCTGCACCTTAAACCTCTACATTGTATTATTTAATATTTAATTACCACCCTTGTGTACACAGCCACTTGTACTGTACAGGTGGCCACAGACAAAAGGGGTTTAAAACAGATCATTAATATTAATAATAATCAGTACATGTATTTCTTTCACTGTTGGCCATAGCTACCACAGATGGAATGGCTATGACAGTTCAAGAGTAGCACCTGTTCAGATTGGAGTCTGTAAGAGCTATCCATAAAGTATCTTTGATCCATCTACCATGACTGGTAAACCAACAAAAAGGTGGAAGGGGAAGAAAAAGGGGCTTGAAGAGGGGCCGCTCTCCACCTGAATTTAATCGAGAAAAGAACATGACGCTGCACTTCAATGGAGAGGAGGTTTAGGGAGGAATCTTAAGATTCCTGGAATTCCTTCTAGAGCTGCAGATGTGGTGCACAGCACTCGGCAGACAATCCAAACATGCATGTCACATGAGTTTTAAAGCAAATTATTTAAAGACGGTGACATATTTTAAACTTAGGTAGTCTCCATACTATTCAGCTGTGGAGTCCAATTCATAGCCAGAGCAGTAGGCTGTTTTGTACTTCACGTACCGTTTGCTGGATACTCCCCAGATAGACCCACTCAGCCCCAGGATTAATATGAGATGCGCATATACAAAAATTATCATCCATTAGAAAAGAAGTGTACTTGTGGGATACTCCCCAAGTAGGTCCGTCTCAGTGGGCAGTGGGCAGATGTTCACATCTGCACGGGACATAGACGACCCCACCCTCCACGAGTCCCCTGCTGCCTTGCAGGCCTGGCCGCTTGGCTGCGGAAAGGCTAAGGGAGGAAACCCCTGACATCAAAGCCCCCATGTCTCCGGGGAAGGCTTTTGAGCCAGAGACTAGGACAAGGACAGTCTGATATAAAACCTATGACCCGAGGACCTCGATGCCATCGTCCCAGCTTGCTAGGCCATGGCAGATGAACCAAGGGTTTAAAGGGTGGGGCCAGTACTGCGCACACTGCACTCCACCAAAAAGCTCCACCGCGCAGGCTTTAGGAAACGTCCACGGACCATGACACTGACCATTCCAAGTCCTGTAGCGACGGGCGAGGGGCGAAACGGCAGGTGAAAGATGTCACTGGAAGCCGCAGTCTCAAACCTGCATGCAGGCGGTTCAGGATATTGGTCGCCTGATGTTGACCTGGGGATGACATCACTCGGCACACCCTGAACGACCAAGCAGCCTTCTCTAGGGACAGCACTGCTTGCTAAAAGGTGGCCTAACCAAAGCTCGTCCCCCTGCAACCCCAGTTGGCTAGCCGCGGTCAACGGGCATCTTCTCATGCGGTCAAAAAACAAGAAAGAATAACGGATCCACTCTCATGACGACCACGACCGGACTCAACGTAGCATGCTGGAACATCTGAACCATGCTCGACAAAGCAGACAGCGGACGCCCTGAACGTCGCTCCGCCCTCATTGCCCATGAATTGTGGAGGTTAAACATCGACATCGTCGCGCTTAGTGAAGTATGCCTTCCGGACGAAGGCAGCCTCCAAGAACTTGGCGCTGAGTACACCCTCGACTGGTCAGGCTCTCAGGCGTGGGTTTCATGGTCAAGACCTCCATTGCGACTAAGCTGGAAAACCTACCAACGGGTCACTCAGACCGCATCATGTCCATGCGCCTCCCACTGAGACACCACCAACACGTCACCCTTCTCAGTGTGTACTCCCCAACCCTCCTGGCAGAGCCTGCTGAAAAGGACAAGTTTTACACTGACCTGCGCAGCCTCATACAGAGCACCCCTGCAGACGACAAAGTCATCATCCTTGGCGACTTCAACGCCAGAGTGGGCCAGGACTCTGAAGCCTGGAAAGGAGTCCTCGGCAAGCATGGCGTCGGGAACTGCAATGACAATGGCCGCCTACTGTTGGAGTTCTGTGCAGAGCAGCAACTGGTCATCACCAACACTACTTTTCAGCAAAAGGACAGTCGAAAGACCACCTGGATGCATCCTCGCTCCAAACACTGGCACCTTATCGACTATGTCCTAGTGCGTCAGAGGGACCGCAGTGATGTCCTCCTCACCAGAGTGATGCCCAGCGCACAGTGCCACACTGACCACCGCCTTGTCCGCTGCAAACTCAGGCTCCACGTCAAGCCAAAACCCAAGAAATGGGGGCCCCCCAAGAAAAAGCTTGATGTGGCCAGCCTTCACCGTGATGACGTGAAAGCTGCCTTTCAGACAGATTTACAGCGCAGGCTCAAAGACACAGTGGACCCAGCAGACTCCTTCCCTGAAACACTCTGGGAACAACTGAAAACTGCTATTGCAAAATCCTCTGCAGAAGTCTTGGGTTTCGCTAGAAAGAAGAACAAAGACTGGTTAGACGAAAACGATGTTGAGATCCAGGAACACCTAGCAAAAAAAAAAGAGCCGCCCATCAGGCCCACCTAGCCCAGCCTTCCTGCCCTGTGAAGAAGTCTGCCTTCCGCCTCGTCTGCAGCAGTCTCCAGCGCAAGCTCAGAGATCTCCAGAATGAGTGGTGGAC
This sequence comes from Semisulcospira habei, assembly GCA_036245525.1. Lineage (NCBI taxonomy): Eukaryota > Metazoa > Mollusca > Gastropoda > Semisulcospiridae > Semisulcospira > Semisulcospira habei. The sequence continues at coordinate 138,949,099 of BTPG01000005.1, read as the reverse complement.
CAGACTTGCACAGAGGACCCAGCTTTGCACTGACAATGGTGACTACAGGGGCTTCTACCTGGTACAAAGTCCCCTGCGAAGCGCGAATGGCCAGGCACTCCTCACAGATAATACCTCCATCTTGAACCGCTGGTCGGAGTACTTTCAGAGCCTCTTCAGCGCTGAGCGCACTGTTCAAGAAGCAGTCGTCCTACAAATCCCACAACTCCCAGTAAAGGTTGAATTGGACGAACCGCCCACCGCTGAAGACAGAAGAGACCCTCACCACAGCCATCCACCAGCTCAAGAGTGGCAAAGCAGCAGGCATTGATGGAATACCGCCAGAGATCTGGAAACATGGAGGCACAGCACTGCACATCAAGCTCCATGACCTCTTTCTCTGCTGCTGGGAGGAAGGAACACTACCAAAGGATCTCCGTGATGCTGTCGTTATCACCCTGTACAAGAACAAAGGTGAGCAGTCTGACTGTTCCAACTATCGGGGAATCACCCTGCTGTCCATTGCTGGGAAAATTCTTGCAAGGCTGCTCCTGAATCGGCTGGTACCTGCCATCGCTGAAGACCACCTCCCAGAGGGCCAGTGTGGCTTCAGAACAAACAGGAGCACCACCGATATGGTCTTTATGCTGAGACAGCTTCAGGAGAAGTGCCACGAGCAGAACAAAGGGCTGTACGTAACGTTTGTCGACCTAACAAAAGTGTACGACACTGTGAGCAGGCAAGGCATGTGGCAGATCCTGGAGCGACTTGGCTGTCCCCCAAAGTTCCTCAGCATGATTGTCCAGCTACACGAGGACCAGCAAGGCCAGGTCACTCAACAATGACCTCTCAGAACCATTCTCTATTCTCAACGGCGTAAAGCAGGGCTGCGTGCTGGCACCGACCCTCTTCACCATCTTTTTTAGCATGATGTTGAAGCAGGCCACAGTGGACCTCGATGATGACGATGCAGTGTACATCAGGTATCATCTCGATGGCAGCCTGTTCAACCTCAGACGACTGCAGGCCCACACGAAAACCCTAGACCAACTAATTCGTGAGCTGCTTTTTGCTGATGACGCTGCCCCCGTTGCATACACAGAGAGAGCCCTGCAGCGCATCACGTCCTGCTTCGCAGACGCTGCCCAGCTCTTTGGACTCGAGGTCAGTCTGAAAAAGACAGAGGTCCTCCATCAGCCGGCACCCAAGACAGTGTATCGCCCTCCTCACATCACTATTGGCGAGTATGAACTAAAGTCAGTGCACCAGTTTACTTACCTTGCCTGCATTATCACGTCGGACGCCAAGCTGGACAAGGAGCTTGACAGCAGGCTGGCAAAAGCGAACAGCGCTTTCGGGCGACTTTTCGAGCGGGTGTGGCACAATCAACAGCTGAAAACAGGCACCAAGATCAGCGTGTACAGAGCTGTGGTCCTCACCACCCTGCTGTATGGTTCCAAGTCCTGGGCCCTCTACCGCAGCCAACTACGACTCCTCGAACGCTTCCACCAGCGCTGCCTGCGCACCATCCTGGGCATTCACTGGAGTGACTATGTCACCAACGTCAAGGTCCTTGAACAGGCTGAAACTGTGAGCATCGAGGCTTTGCTGCTGCGGACACAGCTTCGCTGGGCAGGGCATGTCTCCAGGATGGAGGATCATCGCCTACCAAAGATCACCCTGTTCGGCGAGCTTGCTACTGGACACCGTGACAGAGGGGCACCAAAAAAGAGATACAAAGACTGTCTCAAGAAGTCACTTAGTGCCTGCCAAATCGACCACCACCAGGTCTTCGCTTGCTGTGGACCGTGACATCTGGCGCTCCACCATTTACAAGGCAGCTGTCTCCTTTGAGGACTCTCGCAGAGCTAGCCTTAAGGACAAGCGGCTCAGGAGAAAAAACAGAGATGCCGCAACTCAGAACTCTGGCCATACCTCCCCTTGCAGCCACTGCGGTCGAACCTGCCTGTCGCGGATTGGCCTCCGCAGCCACGAACAAGCCTGCAGACGTCGTGGGCAACTTCTATAAAATCTTCGTTCGCGAAGTCAAGCCAAGAGGTCTGTCTTGGGAGTACTCCAGCAAATGGTACTACTAGTACTAATAAATGGTACACGCTGTCTTCAAAAATTAAAATTTTATGATGCTGCAACCTTACTGGTTAACACAAGCACTCATGTTAATGATTTTACAGCCTTATTTTATATTATGCCCTGGTCAATGACTTTAAATCTTATGGTTTTTGACCATATGTCCAAAATCACAGACCAGCACAAAATTAGTGCTAATTTAGTGTTTCTACTTACCCATGGGCAGTGCATACTTTCCAAGTCTGATTAGCAAATGAGAAGCTAGTTGAGGACTTTCATGTATAGTCGCTTTCAGTGCTCCCATGACTGCAAATCCTGAACCTGCATAAGGAAAACACTCATGATAATGCGCACTTTCAATATTTCTACAGAAAACCAAAGAGCAAACATAAATTTGTATAAAACATGTGTTCATCAGGTCAATGGTTAAAACAGATACACCAAACAACAGGTTCTCCATTTACTCAAAGTCAAAATTCACTGTAGGTGTAATTAATGGACAAATTCTGTCACTGTGTCAGGGATGGAAAAAAATGGCTTGCTGTCCATCACCAAAGATAACATTTGAAGACTACTGAAAAACAAGCTTCTAGTCAGTTTAAAAAAACAGGCCGGTTTAAGCCTGCAACATCGGACGCAAATGCTATGTAAATGTTTACACTGTTTCAATTTGCGAAAGGTTTTCTTATGTCAGTCCTTGGCTCTGTGATGATCGACACAAAACTGCATTTCACCTCTGTGCAGTACATGGGGGACGTAGCTTAGTGGATAAGACACTGCGCTGACAGTCGTAAGATCCCGGGTTCGAATCCCCTGTTTGGCAGGAATGGGATGTAGACTTTTCCTCATTCCCATCGAGTCACATTTATGTACAGACTTGGCTTACGGTTGCCTGTCTCGCCTTCATGTGCACACATAATCATCAAGTGCGCACGTTAAAAATCCCATCATCACTAATCAAAAAGAGAAGGCCCGGTGAAATGGAAACAGAAATATTTCAATGCACCGAAGTTAATAGCCGGGTGGAGGTTTGCACATAAAGTAGCAGTTAGTAGCAGCAGGCTTTCAAAGCTCCAGCTTCCATCCCAACGGCGGCACCTTGAGCATCTTTAATTAGATGGATATGTGCGCCTTGGAGACACCGTACCAAACCATACACCATACCAGTGACAGCACTTACCAAAAACTGAAATTACTGAAAACGGTCCATGCACTAACTATAGTATAAACTATAATGTAACGTCCCATAATCCATGGCCATCAACAGACATTAATTCTCATGAGCCCCTGCGCACACAGGGGCTTGTGAGGATTCATGTCTCTTGCAAATGGAACTGGCTGGCTGAAGGGCTTTTCGGTCTGAACCAAACAGCTGAAATTCATGCAGTTATCTGGGATTTAGAATTATAGGCTGAATGATGAATCTCCAGGTCTCAGTGACGACTAGTATCACCCATGAGTTTAGCGAATGGTACTGATGTACCTATCCCAACCGTGGCAAAACGTATGTGATGCACTGTAGAGCTCCTCCTACAGACGGATTTTGTTTCTCTAGCAAAACTGCACATCTAAGCCACTCTTAATATTCGGTGCTCTACTTTTCGCAGCCTAGGAATGGTGACCCTGAGAATAAAACAACGAAAAAAATGTTTACACCAAGCCCGCCTGTAGTGACAGCTCAAACACCTTACAGAAGCCGAGTAGCATCTGCTATGTAAATAGTGCTGCACTTCATCAAGCCTATTTGCTACTTTTGCTAGCACGCCCGGCGTCTGTACTTGCTCACGGTGCAAACTTACCTAGACCTCCGCCGTAGCATGACAATGTGAAGATCTTTCGCAAGCAATCATCGCCGTCTTTCGTTTTGTAGAATGGGTATGCAATATAACGACGAGGTTTCGATGGAAAATACTTTTTTCTGTGTTCTTCTGACATGGTTATAGCAAATCAAAAGCCGCGAGTCTTGAGTCTTTCTAGATGTTTGTGGTGAAGGACATACGGCCAGAAAAGCGGAACTTCGCAGTCTCGGTCAGCCTTGAAAAAGTTGTCAGCCGAGACTGATTACCTCCATTTAAATTCTGCTTGCAGGGCTGACTAAAATAACGCTACTGGGCAGCCACCCCTTTTGGTCTGGAAGCACCTAAAGTCTGGTACGTTTAATCTTGTGGCTGTCTATAGGGATGTAACTCAGATTTTATTATACAAACTACTGTACTGGTCAACAGTTGCTAGTAATCCACCGTAAAAACGCCTATATACCGCAATCTTATATATTTTCACCCGACGCCGCAATGTGTTGCATCTTCCAACCCAAATCACGAAGAAAAAACATGCAATCTCAGTGCAATATTGTTTGAGTGCTGAAGAAATAACTCAAATCTTAATGGATACAGGCACAATGGCTTTACTGAAATATACTAGCACTGAAGGGATCAGCGTAGCTATAAAGAGGCGCAAATCTATATAACTTCAGGTTTTTAAGTGTGTTTGAAAAATGTGCATACTTTATTCTAAAAATTCATAAGAAAAATGGAAACGCATGACTTGAATTTTCATGGTCTCAATATAAAAATGTCAGTGCATTGTACATTTGCATACTATTTTGGTTTATTTGTTTGTTTTAATGTTGTACACGTTTTCTGTCAGTGTCAGAAAGATTAATCAAATCTCTGTATACAGTCATCATCATCATCAGTCCCTTGCCCGAACTGGGTGTTGGGGGGACTGAAAGGCAGCAGCAACAGACAGTGCTCTCCACTGAGTTCTATTTTGGGCGGTGGCAAGCAAGTCTGGCATCTCGAGTTCGGTCCATTCTTTTATGTTTGCGACCCAACTCTTTCTCTGACGACCTCGCCGACGACTTCCTTCGAGAGTGCCTTGGAGGATAGTCTTGGACAAGGTGTTGTGTCGGGTCACGTGGCCAAACCAAGCAAGCTTGCGCCGTTTCACGGTTGCCAGAAGGGGTTCATGTGGGCCCACCAGGGAAGTGACGATGCTCCGTACATAATCGTTGGTCTTGTGCTCGCGGTACGAGATGCGGAGCAACTTCCTCAGGCACTTGTTCTCAAAGGCCTGGATTTTCTTTTCTGAGTCTGCAAGCAGTGTCCAAGTCTCACAGCCGTAGAGTAGAATAGACATTACGAGGGACTTGTAAAGCCTGTACTTGATGGTGAAGCTGATGGAGTTACTTCGCCATATCCTGTCCAGCCTGGCCATTGCGGATGTTGCTGTACCTATCCTGATACGGATCTCTGCTATGCAACTACCGTCTTTGGACAGGGTGGCTCCCAAGTACTTGAAGCTATTGACCTCTTCTACTAGCTTCTGGCCGTTCATGTGAATGTTGCTGCTGCTGTCGCTTGTGGTGTTGATCATCACTTTGCTTTTATCCGTACTGATCTCCATGCCATAAGACCCTGCGCTACTTGAAAGTTTGTCTGTCAGGTTTTGGAGCTCACTATTGCTGCCTGCCATGAGGTCAATGTCGTCTGCGAATCGAAGATTGCACAGGGATCTGCCACCAATAGAGATTGAAGTATGGTGGTCGTGGAGAGTTTCCTGCATGATCTTCTCCAGGAATATGTTGAAAAGGACAGGAGAGAGCAGGCATCCTTGACGGACACCGATCGTCGTCCTGAAGAACTCGCCTGACTGATTGTTAAGTAGAACCGCGCTGCAGGCGTTCTTGTAAAGCGCTTCTATCATTTGGATCAGTCCCTCCTCTATGTTGAACGATCTCATGACTTGCCAGAGTCCGTCGTGCCAGACGCGATCAAATGCTTTCCTGAAATCAATGAAGTTGTGGTAGAGTTCGCGCTGATGCTGCAGATGTTTCTCGATCAGGACGCGGCAGTTGAAAATCTGCTCTACAGTGCTTCTTCCAACTCTGAAGCCAGCCTGTTCTTCTGCCAGCAGTTCCTCGGCGAAAGTTTTGAGGCGGTTGAGAATGATTCTAAGCATTACTTTGCTAGGGTGACTTATCAGACTGTATACAGTAACCAAAGATAAAAAGCAAAAATATGTTCAATATGATGTCAGACTTGTGTCCAAAGCAGTGGCGAACATATATGCGAGCAACTGTAGAAGAGATTGAAGCTGCTGCAAAAACAGTCATTTCATCCTCATATTTTGTTAAAAGTCTGTGTTCTCGTTTTGCCCTTTGATTTCTGATTCAGCAATGGCTTGTACTCAGTTCTTCAAAAATAAACCAGCAAATTTTTTATCATCAGAGGCTGTCTTGCAAAAATTTCCTCTAAGAATAAGGTCCGTCTGCCATGCTGTCACAAACCTACAGTGATTGAAAATGCTGACTGAAAAGTCACAGATAGAAGTGACTGAACTCAGAAACACTTCATGAACACCATATATTCATATCCATATTACTTTATTAGGATGCTGCACACATGCCATTTTACCGCTTTCTGTATATGCATTAAAACTTACCCCAGTGCATGTATTGTATGTGGGTGGCGCATACTGACATCCGTGTTACAAGTGGAAGTAAGCTGGCAATTGTAGGCAAAGTGCTAAAGTAAGTACAGAATGAAGGAAGTGATTTTATTTTGCGGCACCAGCATGCACTGATATTGTCTGCCAATGAGACTTTAGAACAGGGGTAGAATCATGCCACACAAATTTACTCTGGGTGGATTCTGCCAGGGTGGATTTGCGCAGATAGATTTTCACAGGATAGATTTAAGCTGGGTAGATTATTGCCACCAAATAGGAAAGTTGACCGGTAAAAGTAATGTTTAAATTTCACTGAAGGTCTTTGGTGTCTGCACTTGTGGTTCATAGTAGTGTTGTGCATCCATTTTAACAACATTTAACACATTTAAAAGACACTTTATGACTTTTCTCAACAATACTGTTCTAAATGTAGTTCAGTCAGGTCTGAAATAATAAAAAGATTGGTTTCTCTGTGTTACTGTGTTTGACATATTCAGCTTTAATAAGTAAAAAAAAACACTCATAACACTTAACAGAATCTTAAAGGGGTATGTAAATGCTTATGTCAGAATGCATGAGTTTTCAGACACCCATATATATGGACTGTATGTTCGACCCTATGGCAGACATCAGCCCAGTTATATTTTGTGTGCTCATACTTCACACATTATGAAATTGTTGATTGTTTTCAGTTCCATCAGTGATGTCGATTATCCTGTCGGACCAAGGAGGAAGCATTCTTGACCACAACATGGCAGTTGGCCGAGCCTACCATTCCTGTAGTGCTAAATGTTGCACTTTCCATTCAACAATGTTAACACCCTTGTGCAGCCACTGGAATTCTTTAGAATTTTGGGCCAGTTGCATGAGTGAGCTTAATCCTGCATGAGCCACCAAGCAAGGTGCTCTGCTATAGTGGAGCACCTTGCTTAGTGGATGTTGCAGGACTAAGCTCACTATTTCAACTGACTCCAGGTGGCTAAGAGCACAAAGAGGTTAAAAGCAGATTGAGGTTCTGTTCCAAACAAGAAGCCATCTCCAAAAGATGAGAAGCGAGTCTATTCTACAAAAATTGAATCAATACCAAATAAGCGAAAGGTCCTGGGGCTGACATCGGCCACAGTTTGCCTTTGCAGGGCTCTGTTTGGGCAAAAGCTTTAGCCATAGAAATTTTATGTGAGGGTTACCAGGACCCATTTGGGCATATACATCTGAAACTGGGAATCAAAGCATCTGCTCTGACTCGATCACTTTAAAACAATCTGTGCATCAGCTTGATGTGCACGTTTCAGAGCAGTATCAGAACTGAAATCTGCAGTACATAACAGGCCCTCAGTTGTGTGTTTTGGGGAACACTCTCAACTGTGGCCGATGTAAGCCTGAGGACCTTTTGCTCAATGGGATACAAGTGTAAAGACTCTCAATATTTGATAGCAGATGGATCAGACATTCTCATCACTGCAGATAATGAGGGAAATGTGCAACAAGCTGAAGAATGTGACCTACCTAAAACTTTTAAGGCAGTGATTGACAAAAATGAGAGCATATCTTTGCAGCTGAGGAGGGGATTTTTTGCATTGCATGTTCCTTTTATGATGGACAGTCAGTTTGAGAAAGTGTTCAAGTGTCTGTCTGAGAGGCTGACAAATTGTGGTGAAGACCCAGTCATCACTGTCAGAGATTTGCAGCAAATTTTGGCAGACAGGGTATGTTATACTTATGGGCTGTATGTCCGTATGAGACAAGAGTACAGTGCATAGTAATATAGTATATTGAGTGCATAATATAGTGTACATAATATATAAATATGTTACGATTATGCCTTAGAGAGCTATTGGAAATGGTAAAGTTACTAAAAAGAAACATGTCTCTTGTACAAGAAGTTATTATTTATGGTATTTGTGGATGGAAGTATATATGTAGTGTTTAACAGCAGTGGCCTTTTTACAGCCTTGCTGCGGAATGAGCATCGTGTGCTGGGAGACACCATGCCATTGTACATGTGTATAGCTATAGTTATGTATGTCCAACATACTGGTACTGATAATCACATGATACAGCCTTTTGGAATAGTTCATGTTCCTCTTAACACATTTAGCCGCGACGCCCTACAGAAGAAGATGAGTCGGCCATGATAGTTCAAGGGTAGTGCCAGATTAGCTTGATGGCACCAAGCTAAGCTGGCACTACCCTTGAATTATCATGGTCGATTCATCTTCTGCAACTGGTACATAGGTTACACATCCAAAATCTGGAAAATGTGCCTGTGGGGTTAAATGGGTTATATACATGTTATTGTTTACAGAAACAAAGGAAAAGGAAGAAGCCTGCTGCCAGTTGCACAGTCAAGGAAGAAAAGGTAACAGCTATATAGTGACAATGGTGCTTGAACTGTAACTGTCAAACACTCCTCATTCAAATCACTTCTCAAAACCTTCTTCTTCTTCTTCAGCGTTCCCGAGTTTCTGCCTCAGATGTCAAGATTGGTTGTTGATATGAAGTTCGTGGTCTACACTAGGTCTTGAATGGAGCCCCAGAGTTTCTCTGACAGCGTCGCTCCATATGGCCAGTGCTGTATCCTGGCGTCTTGGTACAGGGGACAGGACTGCAGTACATGCTCTGGGGTCTGTAAACCAGTTTCACACAAGCAGTATGCAGCGTGTGACAGTCCAAGTGTGCATGCAGTCGGCAGTGACCAGTCTTTAGATGGAATATGGTGGTCTGTTGGTGGTGCTGGAGGTGTTTTAACTGGTCATCAGATGGTGGGTTGTGTTGGGTCTGCCAGTCAGCATGATAGTGCCGCTTAATGAGGGTTTTGACTTCCTGGAAGGACATCAGTTGGGTTGGCTGCTGAAGCTTGCTGCCGGACTTGGCGAGTCTGTCTGCCTCCTTGTTTCCTGATAGTCCACAGTGAGCAGGTACCCACTGAACAGCCACTTGTGTTAGGCGTGAGAGGGCAACCAGCAAGTGCAGTGTTTCATTCTCCAGCTGCTTACTGGGGGACTGCAGACTTTGGATAGTGGATCTGCAGTTGGTCAGGAAAACGATGTGTGAGGGCAGGGGACCATCTGCACCGACAAGGCTGGCAGCCTGTCGTAGAGCAGTGAGTTCAGGCCGGTAGTTGGTTGACATCTCAAAACCCAAATCCACAATGCTGCCTTTTACTAGTCCATTTCCCCAGCCATGCCAGTGTCACGTATGTGTGTGTGTGTTTGCACATGTGTGTGTCTGTGTGTTACTGTTAGCTTTTAGTTTTTTTTTAATTGTATCAGCGCTTAGAGCTACTTTTAGAATAAGCAGTTAACAAATCTCATTATTATTATTATTAATTTTAAATCAGTATGATGCTTGAGCATCTCTTTCTGAAATAAATTATTATCATTTAATTATTTATTACCTTGTTAACCCTTTGGGTGTTGGTAGCGATTTTGGTTGAGGTGATTCCTGCAGGACTATCGGGGGTTAACATTTATTACACAGTAAAAGACAAACTTTGACTTTAGATTTTAATTTTTTTATTTGATTAACATTATTATTTTTTTATTTTAGTGTCAGGAAAAGGAACAGCTACTTCAAGTTCACACCTCGCTGACAGCGACTGCTCGACGGCAAGGCATCTTTCTTGAGCACCTTCCCAACCCTCTAAACAACAATGAACTGTCCCGACAATGTGCCCACCTTGACCGTGATGGTGACACTTTTGTGGACCTGCTCATTTCAAGGGACAGTTGGCAGGACATGCACATAGAGTCTTCTTGTGTTGTAGACCAAAAGAGGCCCTTGGTTATAGACTTGTCAGGTTTGCAAACCTACGGTATTATCCCCTTGATTCCTACTGACGATACTGTTAGGCATAACTACATGTGTTTTCTGCCAAATGATATCGTCGGTAGCAGTCAAGAGGTTATAACATTTGCCCTGATGATACTAACAACTGTGGGAGATGGATCAGCTATTCAGCATGATTTATTTGGCATTGCATATTTAGCGTTTCTTTCTTGCGCATGTGGTTTATAGTTTATACTCCTAGTATTATCAATGAGAAAAGTTGTTAAAGTGCTTAACTCATTCTGCCCCACGCATGTATTTCCCCAATTTTGGAGGTGTCATCTAACGACTGTGCACCAGTTGCAGGAGATGGATCAACCATGATAATTCAAGGGCAGTGCCAGATTAGCTTGGCGCCTGTCGGTGCCAAGCTAATCGGGCACTACCCTTGAATTATGGTCGATACATCTCCTGCTGTAGTGCGTCAGGGCTGAATGGGTTAAATATTAACACATTGAGCTTTCTCAGCATTCCTAAAGCTGGGAGTTATATGCACTGAAGAATAAATCACAGTTCTCTATAAAATTTGATATTTCGAAAGTGGTGTGAAAACAGCTACTTTCTGACACCATCTGTGAACTGTTATGGTTGACCCAGTTCTCTTTGAGGTGTGTTAGGGCTGAATAAGTTAAGTGTACACTGTACTTTAAAGGCTGACACCACCCTTGAACTATTACAGTTGATCTGCAGTGTGTCAGGACTGAATGGGTTAAATGTACTTGACAGGCCGGAAGGAGTTTACTGCTGAAAAACTTATCCACAGACGAGTGGAACACCCATGTAAAGAGATGTCCATTGTCAGTGTTGATAATGTGGAGTACATTCTGCCACCCAGCATCGTCTTCCTTTTGTCAGATCTCCGCAGCTTTTGTACCCATCTCTACATGCAAATCGTAGGTGAGAAAACAAATAGCACTAACCCTATGGCTGTCAGTAGCACTTTTGGTATGATTTCTGTAGGAATCATTGTCACAGAAAGCACTACCAACAGCCAGAGGGTTAACTCATTGAGGCCTAAGGTCGAAATCCATATACTTTTGGATTGTGGTCTGGAGATGGATTGATCCATGGTGCCAAGGTCTTCTGGCACCACTTTTGAACTACCAGTATTTTTGTTGTTGTTGTTGTATTATAGTGTTTTAGGGCTGAAAGGTTAATTTTGTTTGAAAATGACAGTAAAGCTGTAGACCCCATCAACAATATTTTATCAGTGAGTAAGGAAAATAAATCGGTAGGATTCCGTTTTCATATTCAGCGATTCTTGTACATTTTCAGCATTTACTGTTCATGCTTGATTTCTGTTTACATTAACTCATTCAGCCCTGACACACTACAGCAGGCAATGGGTCGACCATGATAATTTAAGAGTAGTGCCAGATTAGCTTGGCGTTGACATCTGGCACTGCCCTTGAATTATCATGGTTGATCTATCTCCTGCAACTGGTGCATAGTCGTTAGAAGACGCCTTCAAAATTTGGGAAATATGGCCATCGGGCTGAATGAGTTAATGGTATTTTCCTGTAAGATTCTTGTTTACCCGTATATTCAGCAATGGTTATTCAATTGTGAGTCCTGTTTAGTCCCCTTGTACGAGCAGCCACCAGTACTGTATGCAAGATGGTTAAATTTAGCAAATTCCTGTGCGTGCATGATCCTTTTTATTTTCAGATGATGGGTTCGATCTTATTGTTGTGGATCCACCATGGGAGAATAAGTCCGTTAAGAGGAAGAAAAGGTACATGTACTACAAGAGTGCAAACGTGTGTGTGGGTGGAGTGGGGTGGATGATGGAGGGTGAGGAGAGGGGAAGGGGGTTTAACACTACATTCAAATACATGTACTTACATATATTTTGCATAATTTTTGCTCTTTCCCAGAGTAATATGTTTCCTTTTATTCACTGGTGTAATTCAAAGTGTCCACTAAGAATAGAAACAGTGTGTGTTGCATGTCTGTTTTTTACTTAACTTGACAGAGTCTGTGCAAATTTGCGAGACATTTATAGCTTTCAGCACTAAACTCTGCTCCAAAAACGGACAAAGCTGGGTTCAAATAAAAGCACTTATTGAATGAAATGAATAATCTACATAGCCATAGATCTTGTGTTTTAATAAACTAACCCCTCCCCCCCAAAAAAAAAAAAAAAAAAAAACAAAAAAAACCTTAGTGATTTTTGACTTCCACATACAACATTTGCGCACTTTTTACAAATCCATTGCATGTGTGGCCAATATTTTGTAACATTTAGTTTTTATTGATGATTAATTAATACTGTTCAAAAGATTACTGAATTTCCTTTCATTTCATATATAATGATTGTGTCTCTGCATGACACATTCTTGTTTGTTGAGCAAGCACTTTTGTATGATGCAATTTTTCACGTCAAAACAATTTAGTACCATGCCCACTGGTAAGAGCTACTGCAAACACTGATTGGCGACAAACAGGAGGGAAGAAAAAAGAATACAGTATGCCATTGCAAAATCATTTTTTTAACAATAGGATATAGTTTATTGATTGTGATGACAGAAAATGACCACTGTTTTTTTTTTCCAGTTATGATGTGGTCGGAGAGTTGACTTTCCAAGAACTCCCAGTTTTCAGACTTTCTCGTCCTGGGTGTCTTATGGCTCTTTGGGTCACAAACAATGAGAGGTTGGAAGACTTTGCTGTTGAAGAGCTGTTTCCTGCCTGGGGACTGCAGCTAGTGGGCAGATGGCACTGGTTGAAAGTAGGTACCATTACAGTGCTACTAGCTGTTAACCCTTTTTCATTCTGACACACTACTGCTTGAAATTAATTTGACTATCAATGAATCTTTATTTTACAACAGTGCAGATATTAACAGCCAGTGACTGTGATTTTTCATACCTGCCGTTGCTACATCTACAAATAACTAAGTAAAAAATATAGTACATAAAACAGGGACATCAAAGCACAGTACAAAATATATTGTGCACTAAACACAAACACACGCATGCACACACAAACGCACTTGACTGTAATAGTTCAAGGGCGGTGCCAGAATAGTTTGGCACCTGAGGCGCCAAGCTGTTATGGCACCACCCTTGAACTGAAATGGTTGATTTATCTCCTAATCTGTGTAATGTAGCCGTTATAGGACAGTAAGCAAATTTAAAGGAATCAGCCTCAGGATGTAATGGGTTAAAATACTACTGCCAAAGTGTACATTTTAGCCCCCTTTCAGCCACAAACTGTAAGAAATGCGGCTGTGAAATCCACATATTACTCGTATAGCTCTGTTACACTACAACAAATATGATTTATCATAATAGTGCAAGGATGCTGCCTGTAGGTGCCAAACAATTCTGGCACCATCTTTCAACTGTTATGGTTCATATGCATCCTGAATTTTAATGTAGTGTTACGACGACGTCCCCAATTTGTACCAGCTACATGGCAGTTTACCTTTCCCTAAATTGCTCTGTTTATTTGGGCTGTGAACCAGCCATGACCCATATCACTGATAAGCGCACACGGCTGATGCCAGTCTCTGCCAGCTGCAGGTGGGAAGCGTAGCGCTCTTTGTTTCTTGTTGAAGGCTGCCAGGCAGGTGATCAGTTTAGCCTGTTTATAACTTTTTATTACCATGGCTAAAAAGTATGTAATCCTATGCTTGAAAATGTCCTCTTAAAGCTCATGTAAGTTTCATTTAAAAACCTCTTCGAATTCTGTGGTTATTACGTGATTAAAGCATATGTAGTTCGAGGAACTTTCCTTCCGCTGCAGACCCCACCCGGGTCTGCCCTGGGGGACTTGGGTGGGGTTAGGTATTTTTTAGTTCCCAGGGTCACCCTGGTCAGCCCCACAGGGTGGGGTTTTCTCTCTATTCTGGGGCATGCGTTTCTGTCTACCCGAGGTCCATTCACCTGTATTTGCCTTTTTTAAACTCTCCCTACTGTCTGCACTGCCTGTAGCTCTTGATATTGGATGTGTGTTGCTAAATGGTCTTAGCTTTATTTAGGCCCCATGTGTTAGGTTTCTTTAATGTGTTTGACCGGCTGGCGACATACATTCAATGTTCTGTTTAGTTGGTTGTTTTTTTTCACAAGCAGTGCAGGCACGTCCTGAGAAAGCCTTGTTGCTGTCGGGACGTTCAGCAATGTACAATCAATCAATAAACCTTCCGCTGCAGACAGTGCGGGTGTGTAAAAAACTGGTTTATCAGTGCCGGATGTATCACTATGTGTGCCCTTATCTGATGTAAAGTGTAGCATGTTAAAGCCAAGGAGAATGAACATTCATTTCCAAGACTGACATTTGGAGGCCATGAATTTTTTTTTGTAGACTTTATGGTAGAAGGCCTGAATTCTTTGTGTAGACTTTGTGGTAGAAGGCCTATCAAGTTTAGACACAGCCGCATCATAGTGACCCTGTAGACACTTATTTTAAGCTATTTTAATGTGATAAAAGCCAGAACTGAATTTCTGAACAACAAACAGTAAACCTCTGCTTTGTGTATTGCTTTTAAACTGTGCTAAAATTGTGATATTGTTAAAACATTGACTGTATCGGTGACATTCACATACTTCATATCGGCGAGGTCTGAATGGATTACCGTATTCACTTGGTCTACCAAACCGGCTTTAGCTGGACTCAGGTATGTGGTTTTGAAGATTTTAGTATGGGATATGCCAGTTAAGACATCTGTTGACAGCACTGACTTTGTCTGAACTTTTCAGCAACTTTGTTTTTGAACAGTGATTTGATAAAAAGTATGATAAACTAACGGAAGGCTGCGTCTAATCTGTCTCCTAGTGATACTTTGAGCCAGTGCATGAAAAACATCCACGCAGATTACCCAAGTATGTTTGGTGTCCAAAGATAGTACAATTTCTCCTCTACAAGACGACTTATGTTCAAGTAATTGTTCAAAACTGCAGGTGGATTAATTCCGGTTTCAAGACAACATATGTAATTCACAGCCTTTTCGCCGATGTATGCAGCTAAGAAATAGTCGGGGGAAAAGCGCAGTAGTACTGTGAACAAAGACAGCTGCTGCGCTATTCTTATCCCCAGCTGAAGCGAGATCGCACAGTGGGTGCCTTATGAGTGATGGTATTTAGTGCGCTGATAGTAAGGAGAAGGAGGCTGCCTCGCTATCTCGGCGCTCTCGCGAAGCCGATCTGACAAATTTCTTCCAGGGAGTGCCGGCCCAGCACAGCTGAAAACTAAAGAGCATAGGCTAAACTGCCGTGGCTAACTCAGGTTGAGTTACCTCATGGACTTTTCATTATTGAAATTATGCTCTCAAAACACCCATACCTGTGCTGAGCATCTTTCATCAAATGGCACATGTAGGCCTTACATGCACTAGTGTTTGACTTTTACAGGTAACCCAGACGGGTGACATGGTGACGAGCCTTACTGAAGGCCACAAGAAACCATATGAGATCCTTTTGCTGGGCAGAGCTGTGGATCACACCAAATCATCTTCCTTAGATCTCAGTCAAGAGAATGAAGGCGATAAATCAGCTGTTAAGGATCCTCCAAAGTCCCACGTTATTATCAGCGTACCTTGCAGTCTCCACTCCAAGAAAATTCCTCTTGCAGGTATTTGGAGTGAAGAGATGGTCGACTTGTTTACATTTAATCCAAATGTGCGTGCAGCCACTGCTACCATGCACAGTACCGATGGGTGCATGCACAAAGGGGTTTAACCCCTTTACTTCCAAGAACAATTGACCCCAACTAAACTGCAAGAGGCATAGAACCTCATGAGACCTCGCAATGGTGGGGGTTAATCAGGATCTATGCCTCATGCAGAAACCATCATGTATCCATGTTCCTTTGATGTCTCGGCATTGTTAACGTTGAATTACCTGTAACAGATTTCAAAGCACAGTCTGTGTCCGCTGGTAGTGAAAGGATTAAATCTTTCAAGACGTGCCCCATCCGGATTCGTGGTGTAAAGCCGTGAATCCGGATGCGGCACGTCTCGAAAGAGTTAATACCGGTAATGACTTTGCAGCTTTGAGATGCGACATAAAGACTGTACCAGCTGTGGGAGATAAGATTGGCCATTATTTTGTTCTAGGGTTGTGCCAGATTTGCTTGGCACCTGGGCATGACCCAAGAACAAATGGTCAATCCATCTTCCACTGTGGTGTCCTCAGGCTGAATGTGTTAAATTACCTTTATCATTTGGAATACACCAGTGTGTGAAATAAGTTTAACTAAAATAGTTCAAGGGTAGTGCCAGAATAGCTTGGCGCCTCTAGGCACCATGCTATTCTGGCACCACCCTTGAACTAAAGCCATTTGGTCTATATCCTTATCTGTCAGTACTATAATGTAGCTTGCATATGGCAGTGTACAGATTTGACGCTTTTAGCCTCAGTATGATATGGGTTAACCAATAAATATAATACGATAGATTACTGATGGGCGATTTATGAGCAGTTAGATGTGGCCAATGTGTGTCAAGTTTGTGCTTGACGATTCTATGTTGCCAAAGGGAAGTAAGATCTATGGTTTATTCAGAAATCAGTGCCAATGTATGTTGCTCCCCTTTGTGTATTGTGAAGTTTTGTACTTTAAAAAAGTAACTTAGATGATACGCGTTTTTACATTTTTTTTTTTTTCTTCAATAAGATGTCTTGGCACCATACCTGCCACAAAATCCTCGCTGTCTGGAACTGTTTGCCAGGAATCTTTGGCCTGGTTGGACAAGTTGGGGTCGAGAGGTAAGCACCCAGAGCAAAAGGTCCACAGCCAACGACGTTGCCTGTGGATGGCCTGTGAACTGCTTTGCATGGGCCATTTGCTATTGATGCTGGCTCAAGGTCTTTTTGTGCAACATTTTTAGATTTATATATAATATTTCATTCTGCCGTGTTTTGCATTTTTTTCATTTAAGTTTTATTTGTTTGTCAGGGTTTGTTTTAACAAATGTCAGATTAATATTTTTTCATTTCATGTTTTTTAATTTTAATCGTCATGTGTGGCCACCGGGTACAGTACAGATGACTGCATTCCACAGGGGGTTTCAGTGGGACGGTTTACCTCCAAGGTTGAACCTGTTATGTGTGGGATTGTTTTTATTTTATGTTTTATTGTTGTGTTTGTGTTCCAATATTTCAAAAAAGAAATTTCACTATCCATAGCAGATTTGTTTTTTAAAGTGCTTATATCAACAAGATTCGTTTTGAAATAGTGGAAGCACGTTTTTGGTGTTTTATTTAACAGTCTTTACAGGGGTCCCAGCCATATAAATTACTTCGCTTATAAGGAATCTTTAACAACAAAAAATTGGGGTCTTGTGGTGATTTGTTATATATCTGTTTGCCTTACAAACCTCATGTGTTAGTGTCCTGTGTGTCTGTTCCAGGCACTCCGGCACCAAAACAGGATACTTTATGAAGGAGTATAACTCAGTTTTCATGAGAGAGAGAGAGGGAGGGAGATTGAGAGATTTCTGGCTGCCATATACATCCGCATGCGATAATTAAACATGTTTATATACTGGTTTGTGTATTTTTTAATTTTATCTGCGCTATCTGGATGACACTCAAGAAACAGATCCCGCGGGAGCTCATGAAGATCAGCGTCTCTTGCTTGCCTGATGATATCCTGTTTTTTTGGCTCACGTGCGATAGCAAAGAGAGTCTATAATGGGCCAGTGGTTTTCCGTCCGTCTTCTGTCGGTTGGCGTCCACCTGCTGTGGCAAATCTTCAGATTTGGCCCATGGTACTTTATGGCAAGACCTATCTAAACATACCAATTTCAGTGACCTTACTCAAGGTCAAGGTCACAGGGAGTGCAGAAATAGGTTAAAAATTGCCATATTGACAAACTGTCTCGTCTCAAATGCTATATTCAACTTCAAACTTGGTACAGAGATACCTGATGGCAATGCCTTTCTATGCATACTAATTTGGCGGACCCCTCAGAAAGGTCAAGGGTCACAGAACGTCTAGAAATTGATCAAAATAGCAATATTTTGAGAATAGTTTTGTCATATACTGTTTTCAACTTCAAACCCAAACTTGGTACAGAGATACCTGATGATAAGATTTTTCTGTGCATACTAATTTGACCCCTTGTTAAGGCCAAGGGTCACAGGAGGTCTAGAAAGGGTAAAAAATAGTGATATTTTCACAATAGTTTTTTTTTTGACAATTTCAAAGACAAACTGTACTAACAGACTCTGGCAGTCACGGAAATAAAGATCAAACTGTACATCACACATGCGTGCACACACACACACACACACAGCGCACATTTTGCAAATCTTGAATGCACAAGTGGGATGTTCTTGTATATCGGTGCAAGTGTGTCACGACCCCGCTTCTGCGGCACGACCTACGAGTGCTACCACTCGAGACACACCCGACCCACACCAACACAAACCTAACACAAACACCAGAGGAACATATTACCCTAAACAATCTATTCTCACTCAATCCTACCCACGCATTCACACATCACATTCACCAGCACTCACGTCCAAACTCCCCAAACCGAATAATAACTATACACAATACGAAATATCACGTGTTCAACACGTATATAATAAATTAAAAGTTGAGAAAACTAATATATAATAAACAAATATCCCTAATAAAAATACAAACAAAAACAGACTGAAAAACTTGATTCACACGCCACTGGATCCCGTCGGAAGCACAAGCGTCGCGCGCTAACGCCAATAGACCTACGCCTTTGCTTCCGCGAAGCGTCCCTCGCAGCACGTGGCTCCTAACGTAACGGTATTTCGAATAGCACAATCAGATGTAATGAAGCGAATATGCTTACTGACACAAGCAAAAGAGGAACAACTCTAATACCGGTCACTGGACCTTTTCGGCACAACGTCGAGCTCAGCTCAGCTTAACGCTCTTGCCGGCGGCGATAAGTTTTTTCACAGCACATGACTGCCCTTAAATAACAGTATTTCGACCACAAAGTCGACTATATGATAACGGAACTAACACCCTCAATACAACAGTCCGAAATAGCTCAGGCGGTTAAACGTCGGAGCAGGAGAGCGAAGGGAATCGCCGGGTCGTAGGTTCGAATCCCGTCCCGGCCCCGGTAGCTGGACTCACAATCCAGGGGGAAAAAAACGGATTTGTTTAATAGCATGTCCGTTGAAAGGTCCTGGTAAATCAAAGTGGCACAGTTGGGGTGCGCCTGAGTTGATCAGTGTTCAGGTCGTACTCCATAGGCAATAGATTTCCCTGTCCCCCATAACCCGCCCGTCACTGAGGGCCGTCCATGATCACCTCGGTGCTGTGGACGTTAAACCTGAACTAACCAACCAATACAACACAACCGAAAGTTAAGCAAATTTGATAGTTCAAAAAGTTACTAGACCTCGACGGAAGCACAACCGTCGAGCTCAGCTCAGCTCTTCGCTCTTGCTTTCGCGACAAGGTCTTCCCTAACACAAGGCTACGTTTGCACAATATTTCAGAATACCACTGTCACTGCATCAAAGCTCTCCTCGCAAAACTGTCGCTACGAGATAAAATTAACACAACGTCCTCTACCAGTTTACAAATAGACACGATACGTTGGGCGAATTAGAAATGACTAAATGGGGCGACCTGACCCGGCTCAACGGGGCGTGCCGCGATGCTCTCGACAGCGCCCAGACCCCACCCGGGTCTGCCCTGGGGGACTTGGGTGGGGTTAACTACTTTTTAGTTCCCAGGGTCACCCTGGTCAGCCCCTCAGGGTGGGTTTTCCTTTCTATTCTGGGGCATGCGTTTCTGTCTACCCTTGGTCCATTCACCTGTATTTTCCTTTTTAAAACTCTCCCTACTGTCTGCGCTGCCTGTAGCTATTGCTATTGGATATGTGTTGCTAAATGGTCTTAGCTTTATTTAGGCCCCATGTTGTAGGTTTATTTAACGTATTGGACCGGCTGGGGACATACATTCAATATTCTGTTTAGGTTTTTTTTTCACAAGCAGTGCAGGCACGTCCTGAGAAAGTCTTGTTGCTGTCGGGATGTTAAGCAATGTACAATCGATCAATCGACTGCGCCCAGGTACGGCGTCGTAGACCCACAAGTGGAAAGACACAGCCAGCTTCCACTCTCTCAACGAAGGCCTTCCGCACAGCGCGGCGGCGGACTTAGCTGGTTAATTCTGGCTTTGGAACTGGATTTGGATATACTACAACACAGGTGCAAAATACGCATATAAATAACTAACAGAAGAAAGGCAATCACATCACCCTTCCCACAACTTTAACTGCCGTCTTTTACGTCCCTTCACCTCTCCCCCACAACAATAAATAAATTCACACTTAACCAAAAAGCATATTTACACGTCACCATATAACTCGCTGCCAAATCTACACTCCAACGTTAAATAGTGAGATGGCCTCAGTCGCCCGCTCGGCGTTAAATCCCAATCACTAATCCGACACTAGATACTACAAAATACTACAAAATACAATTGACAGATGGCATTCACTTCTACATTCTATTCTTACACTTGCCTCCCCCCCCCATCCCCATACACACTAACCAAAATAATAACAGAACAAGCAAACACAGACACCCCCCCCCCCCCCCCCCACCCCCGAGCAAATGGCCGCAACGAATTGTTGCGTGCACTCACCGCTATCCGTGGAGACGCCCCCGGCTGGGACGCAGACAAAGACAAGACAAGCCAGGGGTTCAGTCGTTGCAGTTTCTTCTTCTTCTCACAGGACACCAACTCTGGAGCGACCAGAGCCGTATTGTGGGACCGCCACAGGAGGACGACATGCCACTTGAGGACCGTGGAAAATGGCTAACCACGCCCGCGAAGACAGACTTGTTACCTCGTTCACTGCTTGAAGCCGACTGACTAACAATTTCGTTATCGTACGTTTATGGCGAAAAACCGCTCAGTAAATTATGTGATTGAAATTCACGTGAAACAATAGCCACCCGATCACGCAGACCAAGCGATCACATGCGTCACGCCGTTCTTCTGGCTAACGGCCATACGGCCACGTTGAATACACCGGTTCTCGTCTGATCCACCGAAGTTAAGCAACGTCGGGCTCGGTTAGTACTTGGCCGCATGGGTGACCGCCTGGGAACACCAAGCCCGGTACTGTTGGGGTCATCATTTTTTCCGCCGTGAGATGGCCTTAGTCGCCTGCTCGGCGTTAAACCCAAATAACTAACTAACTGACTAACCGTTCTTCCGTATGCACGCACAGCAGCAAAACGTGACACCCGTGTAGAGGCCAAATACTGTAGACACCTATGCTATCGCTACCCGGTGACTAACTAATCTGTCGCCCCTCTGAATTTACCTCCCCTACAAAAATAGACGAAAGAAAAACCCCGTGTCGTGACAAAGTGTTTAAATTGTGTATGGTACAAACATGCACTTACTATTACCCCAGCCAGCTCCTGCCATCTGCAAGATGCATAGATTCTCATGAGCCCCTGGGACCACATGAGAGTCTATGCCTCACACTCTCGCATTTTGTTACCAGTCCGTATTTGAAAAGAGATTCCCCACAGCTGGCTCATTCTATCGCCCCCTCCCCCCTTCCTGCGGCCGCACGAGTACATTGTATATTATATGCCTCTTGTTGGTCAGTAGAGGCATTTTTTTCCCTTTTTTTTCTCTTTATTTATGTTTTTAATTAAAAATTTTAATTTTATTTTTTGTTTTCCCCAACTAAAGTTCAGTTTATAAGGTCGTCCTTGATCACATTTTGTGCCAAAGGACGTTAAACTTAATAGTTAGTTAGTAGAAGCAGTCCCTGATCGCCAAGTAGGCTCCGAGGGAAATCAAACACCAAAGAAGAACAGCAGTGGAGATGAGCCACAATGATCAACATGTACCGAGTCCACATCTGAACTTGACAAAAATCAACCAATACTAACCCGTTAACTTGTTTCATGATCTTGATACAAATTTTCTTTGAAATAAATTTGACTATGATAGTTCAAGGGTGGTGCCAGAATAGCTTGGCCTGAGGCGCCAAACTATTCTGGCACCACCCTTGAACTAAAATGGTTGATCATCTTCTAATCTGTAATGTAACGGGCCTTCATAGGACAATAGGGCTGGGGAAGCTGACGTCATCACGCTATAGTCGAGTCGTGACTGCCATCTTGAGAGGATTCGCGATAAGGCCCTCAGTAGGGAAATCCCTGTCAGGACAATGTCAAGAAAGTTCTGACGTGCTATAGGCAATAAAACAAGTTTTGCCATCACCGTGGCCGAAACCGCTAACCAGAATCTGTTTATGTTTGTTTCCAAAGAGGGAGAAATATGAAAAAAAACGTGTTGAAACACTACTTCGCTACTATCTGAAGGCTATTCAACCCTCTTAAGATGGCAGCTGACGCGGCGCCGAAGCTGCTTGAGGCAACGCGGGGAACTTTCCGAGCCTTATACGCAAAACAACAACAAACTTAGCCTCAGGATGTTATGGGTTAAGAAACCACAGCAGGGCTGCGCCGACGACCGTCGGGGGTACACGGTGTGCTGATTAGGTGATAATCAGTTTTGTGCCCGTGTGTCCAGAAAGAACGGCCGACTCACTTCCCAGAGCACGAGGCCGTCGGGCCTACGTCGATCGCCAACTGGCCCGCGCCAACTGCGGGCGTCGTGGGCCCGATGACGGTTTGCTGAATGAGATTGGTCATCCGCTTCTCCGGCTGGTCAAAACGCATGGATCGGATCATCGTTTAGTTCCAGCACTGAGGTCGCAAACTCAAATAAATTCCTGTCGACGTAGCCCGGATGGAACAGCCTGGGTCCGGATCTACACAGTGTAGAGGACTGTCAGTTGTGACACACGTCTTAGAATTAAGGCACTATGTCGTTATCGTCTTCAGGCACTACCAGCGGAGCTGGTTACAGTGTAGCTCATTTCAGAACGTTCCACAAGATCTTGGGTTCCAACCCAGCTGGGGTCAGAATTTGTTCAGACCCTTTCTTGGGCCCCGCCGTCTGTACAATTTTTGTGCATGTTGACCACAGAGCTCATTAGCGCAGAAGCATTACACTGGTTCAGCAGGGGGCGTATACCGTCGCAGTATCCTCATCAGTAGGTCCCTGCCGCTCATCTTGTGAACTCAGTCGGTGAGGATCTGTCATTAACCAATTTAGCCCCGACGCACTACAGCACGAGGTGGATTGATCGTGATAATTCAAGGGTATTTTCCTGATTAGCTTGGCGCCTGAATTATCATGGTCGATCCATCAATGCAACTGGTACATAGTCGTTAGGTGACGCTTCCAAAATTTGGGAAATGTGGGATTAAATGGGTTGAGTAAAAGGACGTCGGGCCCACAGCATTGGCTGCGCGCTGACCCGGCGGCCGCAACGGCGGCCCGGCGACCGGTTGGCTCGAGGACCTTTGCTCACTGGGGTCTTGCTGGCGGACCATGTTTGCTGAAAGTGTCAAAGTTAATCCTTTTCGTGTCGGTAGCGGTTATTGTCGCGATGATTCCTACAGTTGACTGAGCTGGAATGATAGCGACAAAAAGCCCTACCGACACGAAGGCCGGTTAATCGCACTGATTCGGTGCAGATGGAAACTTGTAAGTTGAATTGTATTTTAGTATTCGTGCATTTGACCATAATCATGTTTCAACCAAGCAAAAAGCTTCCATTTTCATGAATCTTAGTCTCGCACCTGCATCGAATAAATTGTTGATCCTTCTCCCGGCCTAGACAGACTCGCACAAATTTATTTGCAGACATGTTCTTTAGAAGGGACTGACTGACAAGCCCGAACTCTGCCCTGTGAAACTGAAGCAAGACAACCATGTCTAGACCACACGCTCATTTTTGTGAAAGCGAGAAACTTTCATTGCAGTACGATGAAAATCTTGCTTTATGACAACGCGGCTAGATTTTCATTGTAATACATGTAATACTTTGCTTTCACAAGGCAGTGACTAACTATCCTGCTCCTGGCCGACTGAAACTCGGGGTTTCGCTCACAGACTTAAAGCCGTCTCGCTGATTATCAATTGTGCGCATCTGTCCAGTAAATGGTAAATGGCACGGGGTGACTGATTACAATCTGGATGGGCTCAAAATGAGGGAACGCGCCCGGCATCTGACTGGCACTGATCATTAGTGAAAGTGAAATCCAGTGCCCTCCTACTTGTCGGTGAGAGGATATAAATGAGGGTCAGGCTATAGTTAGCAAGAGGCATGGATTCTCATCAGCCCCTGCAGACGGTAGTACTTGACATAATTCTTTGCCAGCAAAGGATTATACAGTCGGTTTTCCCTCTATGTGTTATGTAAGTAGGGTTTAGTTTGTGTAGGCAAGTGGCGTAGATTCTCATGAGCCCCTGCTGTCGCAGGGGCTTATGAGAATCTATGCCTCTTGCAGATGGAAGGATTCGGTATCTTAGCGCCGCTGATGATGAACAGGCCATTTTGTAGTGTCTGCCCGCGGAGTAGTTTACATTCTGTGTGGTCCAAATGTCTACTGTCTCACTTTTGTATCGTCTGTCAGTTGCTGTGCACTACCAGGGATACTATATAGAACCCCTGGCACTACCTACGAGCCATGATATAGATGGCACATTGCGGCAGCTCCGGCAAAACAGTGCCGGATTGTATAATTTCACGCTCGGTTGAAGCATATCTTATCCTAGCGGGGCGCCACTGACTGACAACTACTATAGATGGACTGAACTTCCTTATTGTGTTCATGAATGATCTGTAGGGTCAGTGCAAGGCCACATAATTCGTGCCGGATCTGCAAGCCAGTTATTTCTCTGTGGGCTGGCGATTGGGTGCCTGATAGGCGGGGGCAGGGGATCTAACTGTTGTCTGTCCAGCGCTGTGATTCCCCTTGGTTTGAGTACTGACAATTCTGCCAGCGCTAGCCTCACCTATCTGGTTTGTGAGTATCATGTATAACTCGAGGCAAAATTTGTATCGTTACATTGTTGTGTAATGTTCTGTGCATCTACTGTGGGAAATCAGGGTATTTACCCGACCACATATAGTAGCGCACCTTCATGTTTGTGTATGTATGTTTCTCCTGCCTACTTCCTAAGTTCCGGAGAAAGACATGGGTTATATAAGAGACCTGATCCATTCTTATTTTAGGGAATGGAAATGATTGTCTTATTCTATACCTGCGTATTTCTCTGTGGGCTGGCGATTGGGTGCCTGATAGGCGGGGGCAGGGGATCTAACTGTTGTCTGTCCAGCGCTGTGATTCCCCTTGGTTTGAGTACTGACAATTCTGCCAGCGCTAGCCTCACCTATCTGGTTTGTGAGTATCATGTATAACTCGAGGCAAAATTTGTATCGTTACATTGTTGTGTAATGTTCTGTGCATCTACTGTGGGAAATCAGGGTATTTACCCGACCACATATAGTAGCGCACCTTCATGTTTGTGTATGTATGTTTCTCCTGCCTACTTCCTAAGTTCCGGAGAAAGACATGGGTTATATAAGAGACCTGATCCATTCTTATTTTAGGGAATGGAAATGATTGTCTTATTCTATACCTGCGTATTTCTCTGTGGGCTGGCGATTGGGTGCCTGATAGGCGGGGGCAGGGGATCTAACTGTTGTCTGTCCAGCGCTGTGATTCCCCTTGGTTTGAGTACTGACAATTCTGCCAGCGCTAGCCTCACCTATCTGGTTTGTGAGTATCATGTATAACTCGAGGCAAAATTTGTATCGTTACATTGTTGTGTAATGTTCTGTGCATCTACTGTGGGAAATCAGGGTATTTACCCGACCACATATAGTAGCGCACCTTCATGTTTGTGTATGTATGTTTCTCCTGCCTACTTCCTAAGTTCCGGAGAAAGACATGGGTTATATAAGAGACCTGATCCATTCTTATTTTAGGGAATGGAAATGATTGTCTTATTCTATACCTGCGTATTTCTCTGTGGGCTGGCGATTGGGTGCCTGATAGGCGGGGGCAGGGGATCTAACTGTTGTCTGTCCAGCGCTGTGATTCCCCTTGGTTTGAGTACTGACAATTCTGCCAGCGCTAGCCTCACCTATCTGGTTTGTGAGTATCATGTATAACTCGAGGCAAAATTTGTATCGTTACATTGTTGTGTAATGTTCTGTGCATCTACTGTGGGAAATCAGGGTATTTACCCGACCACATATAGTAGCGCACCTTCATGTTTGTGTATGTATGTTTCTCCTGCCTACTTCCTAAGTTCCGGAGAAAGACATGGGTTATATAAGAGACCTGATCCATTCTTATTTTAGGGAATGGAAATGATTGTCTTATTCTATACCTGCGTATTTCTCTGTGGGCTGGCGATTGGGTGCCTGATAGGCGGGGGCAGGGGATCTAACTGTTGTCTGTCCAGCGCTGTGATTCCCCTTGGTTTGAGTACTGACAATTCTGCCAGCGCTAGCCTCACCTATCTGGTTTGTGAGTATCATGTATAACTCGAGGCAAAATTTGTATCGTTACATTGTTGTGTAATGTTCTGTGCATCTACTGTGGGAAATCAGGGTATTTACCCGACCACATATAGTAGCGCACCTTCATGTTTGTGTATGTATGTTTCTCCTGCCTACTTCCTAAGTTCCGGAGAAAGACATGGGTTATATAAGAGACCTGATCCATTCTTATTTTAGGGAATGGAAATGATTGTCTTATTCTATACCTGCGTATTTCTCTGTGGGCTGGCGATTGGGTGCCTGATAGGCGGGGGCAGGGGATCTAACTGTTGTCTGTCCAGCGCTGTGATTCCCCTTGGTTTGAGTACTGACAATTCTGCCAGCGCTAGCCTCACCTATCTGGTTTGTGAGTATCATGTATAACTCGAGGCAAAATTTGTATCGTTACATTGTTGTGTAATGTTCTGTGCATCTACTGTGGGAAATCAGGGTATTTACCCGACCACATATAGTAGCGCACCTTCATGTTTGTGTATGTATGTTTCTCCTGCCTACTTCCTAAGTTCCGGAGAAAGACATGGGTTATATAAGAGACCTGATCCATTCTTATTTTAGGGAATGGAAATGATTGTCTTATTCTATACCTGCGTATTTCTCTGTGGGCTGGCGATTGGGTGCCTGATAGGCGGGGGCAGGGGATCTAACTGTTGTCTGTCCAGCGCTGTGATTCCCCTTGGTTTGAGTACTGACAGTTATGGACCGAGCTAACTTAGTGGGCGGGTCCGGCATCTCCACCACCTCGTCAGTAACTCTGTCGATGACTGTGAATTCCGTATCCACTTGACTTTCGGGCTCAGTAGTACTACAGGTAAAGTTTCTGTGAATACGTCCCACAATGTTCTTCTCGATTGGTTGGATGCACATTACGCCGTCTTTATATTCTGACAGCAGCAAGATTTTTTTCTTTCTCAGAACTGACGTGCCTGCCACTGTCCTAGCTTGTGAAAAGACTTAAGGGCTCGGGAAGCTGATGTCCGATCACTGACGCTAGTCGTGGTGGCCATCTTGACTGAGAGGATTCGCGATAAGGCCTTCACCGTAGGAAACCGCTAACCAGAATCTGTTTTTGTTTGTTTCCAAAGAGGAAGAAACGTGAAGAAAAACGTGTTGAAACACTACTTCGCTACTATCTGGAGACTATTTTATCCTCTTAAGATGGCGGCTGACGCGCCCACGGCTAGGCAACGCGCGGGAATGTATGTCGCCACAGAGCCGGCGGTATAGTGAAACTGAATGCCGAAAATAAACCTAAGACCTGACATGTTAGGGACCTTCATGCTATGGCCGGGGCCGGTCAGTTTTAACTCATGCACGGGTGTGCACGCACCACACACTGGTGTATTTCGAATGATAAGGGTTAAGCTAATGGGATCAGATCATGTGCATGCGGCGGCCGGAAGGGCCGGAGAGGGTCACGGGAGGCGGGTCGTCGGTCCATCAACTGTCTCTCTTGGCTTGACTTCGCGAACGAAGATTTTATAGGAGGAGTTGCCCACGACGTCTGCAGGCTTGTTCGTGGCTGCGGAGGCCAATCGAGACAGGCAGTTCGACCGCAGTGGCTGCAGGGGAGGTATGCCAGGGTCTGAGCTGCGGCATCTCTGTTTTTCTCCTGAGCCGCTTGTCCTTAAGGCTAGCTCTGTGAGAGTCCTCAAAGGAGACAGCTGCCTTGTAAATGGTGGAGCGCCAGGTGTCACGGTCCGCAGCAAGCGAAGACCACTGGTGGTGGTCGATTTGGCAGGCACTAAGTGACTTCTTGAGACAGTCTGACGGACGAGTGGTGCGCGTTGACTAAATGCAAATCCGCTGCGCCACAAGGTGCGCGCCACCGCGTCCTGAAGCTCAATTCAGAATACAAGGGAGGAAACGAAAGGCACTCAAAGCGGAGAAGCACTGTGATTCCAGAGCAGGCGGTTTTCAAACCTCAAAGCAACCATTCGCCTAAAACCTTGAACTGTACAAACTCGGTAGATATTTAGCCGCAAACCTATACACACCTTGTCCTCCAGTCAAAACTGATAGTTTAGTATCAAGGCTAGCCGTTTTGCACAGTCAAACCCGCATCATTCATAGCAGACGTCGAGTTGTAGGGTTTTAGATGTGGCCGGAAATATGCCCCATGCTCATTTTTCAATGGTTTATGTAATTAGCATATCAAATGAAATTGAAACAAGAGTGCGTCCAGTCTTACTGTCGACATGAACTTATGACTGACCTGCACGCAGCACTGAGTCGCTTTAGGTACTTATTTCCCACAGCCCAAAAAGGTCTACTTTAATGGAGCATCTGGTTTAAACACTGCTCAGTTTTCAATATCTTTTCGAGTAATTTGCTGCTTCGACTTTAGAGTAAACACAGCAGAAAACAATGGATGCACTGACTGGAGTGCATAGTGGCCTCTTTCACGGCACTCTACTAAAGGGTTTAACGTTCAACTCTAGATGTTGAGAAAGAGGTCCGGGATACATCCGGCCACAGCTAGAATTTCGAATGTGTGCTTCGTTTTCCTCCCTTGTATTTTGAATTGAGCTTGAGGATGCGGTGGCGTGCACCCGGTGACGCAGCGGATTTGCATTTAGTCACAGCACAACGCGTCCGTCAGAGTATAGGCTCAGGCGTCCGTCCGTGGCAAAAAGACAATAACAGGGGCTTCAGTCAAACTAGAGACATGATGCTCTCTTTGTCTTTGTCTTGCATGGCTCGCACAGACGGCAGCGGTTAACCCATATACTGAGGCCGCTAAAAGCTTCAAATTTGTATACTGCCATATATGCAAGTTACATTATAGTACTTACAGATAAGGATATAGACCAATGGCTTTAGTTCAAGGGTGGTGCCAGAATAGATTTTTCGCATAGAGGCGCCAAGCTATTCTGGCACTACCCTTGAACTATTTTAGTCACACTTATTTCACACACTGGTGTATTCCGAAGGGTTAAGCTAATGGCTACCCGAATTAGGGTCAGCCCATGATCATTAGCCCACAGTCGTAGAGTGACCTGCAGATCAACAACTCAAACATGCTAGGACTGGTGTGAACTGCGCTGAGGACGATCATTGCAGGGGCTCATGAAAATCTATGTCCCTTGCTGACGGAGGATAAGAGAACTTCTCGAAGACCAATAACGAAGATAACAAACTCCTGAAAATCGGATGCCGATGCCGTCAGATAATGAATGAATGCTTTTCACTTTGTTGGAAGCTTTTCTGGAGTGGATTAGTCAGCTGAACTACTCAGTTGCAATCGAAAGAAACTTTTAACAGAACTCGATGTTCATTTGTACTTTTGAAAAGGATTTAAGCATTTCAGCAGGTCAGTTTAACGTGTGGTAGCGTTTCTTGTTTGTAAAGTTCTTTGTGAAGACTACCCCCACATAAGAAAACAAAGGAAAAACAATAAAAACAATACCCCCCCAAAAAAAAAACCAAACCTGAAACAAACAAACAAACAAAACGAAAAAAAAAAACCCCAACAAAAAAACAAACAAACAAAAAACCCCAGAAAAAAAACAACGAAACAAAAACAAAAAAAAACAATCAACAGCAACAACAAACAAACCCAACAACAAACAAAAAACAACAACAAACAAACAAAACAACAAACACACACACACACACACACACACACACACACACACACACACACACACACACACACACACACACACACACAAACACGCGCGCGAGAACCTCGCACACACAAGAAACCCCCCAGAACAAACAAAGCCAAAAAACCCCAAGAAACCCAAAAACTCAAAAACAAAAGAAGAAAAATGTACCCCTCGAACCCCCCCCCCCCCCCACACACACACACAAAATCAACCAAACAACAACAACAACAACAACAACAAGAAAAAAAAAGTAAAAAGGGACAAACAAACAAACAAACAAACAAAAGCCGGCACAAACAAAATTAGACAAAAAACCAAACAACAACAGCAACACTGCGTTAATTTTGCCCCTGCCGAGACTGAATCGAGTTGGCAACCTATGATATCTCCACTCCAGCACATTTTGTAAAATTTCCGGTGGGAACAATGCGAGCGGCCCATCTGGGCAGCTGCAGTGAAGTAATATAAAATGTATGACAAAGACCAAAGTAATGGCTTAAATCCTTTACTATGTCGGACGTAACAGGCTGAGGAAAAACATACGCCGACATCAAAGCCTAACTTCCAACGCAAAGAATCCAAACGCAGAGGGTCTAATGCGCAGCAACATTAAGGTTAAGTAGTTCAGTCATTATTCAGTTATAGCCATCTGCAAGAGACATAGATTCACATGAGCCCCAAGGTCGCAGGGGCTCTTGTGAATCTATGCCTCTTGCTGAACACGATTTGCTGCAGCTGTTTGTGAAACTGATTTTTCTTTTCTTGTACGACCAAGCTGAATAGATCCTGTTGTTGAGGATGTGGCAACAATTTATTCCGGAACCTTTTTGCGTTTGTGCAGATTGTATTTCGTTTTTGGTTGTAAGTTACACAGCATGGTCATTTCATTAATGAAGTCATTTTTTTTTTAAAAGTCGAATACGCATCTCCTCAGTCGGAGACCCAGGTCTGTGAAACTTCGTGCCGCGCGAGTGGTTGGTAGATCTTCGCACCTCAGTCGATTACAACACACGCCGCATGATAAGTGTCTCCACGAAAATGGCTCTGGGATCTTTCTGAGACCGTATTTTTGCCTGGTTTTTGTTTGTATGGATGTATTATCCTTATCCTTAAAACAGGTGTGGTTTCTCATTTTATTTTTAAGCACGGCTGGAGAGCCGAAAAGGTTATCGTTGTTACAACTTCATGGTCGCACAATCAGCGTAAATGTTGTTTTCGCGGTCCTAAGAGAGAGAGAGAGAGAGGAGAGAGAGAGAGAGAGAACGTGTGCATGGCGACTGAACCTCATACGGCGTCACCACCATGTAAGTCAATTCCACAGCACCTATGTTCCGACTGCCGAAAGACTGAGCTATTGAAGCAAGTCAGCTATGGTAGACCAAATATCTCATGGGGGGGGGGGGGGGGGGGGGGGGAGGGGGGGGGGGGATTATGTTGTAACAGCTCGAGAAGGGTAACCAGTGTACAGTTCTCTAGGCCGCCCATGGACAACGCACAAGCGAAAATGCATTCGACTTTGAACGATGTAAAATTACTCACACCTTCCCAATGCACAAAAGACCATTGGGCCGATGATGGCCTTTTGCGCATTGGGTTATGCCCCTAAACTCTTTGAGACTTATTAGATTGATGACAGAGTTTCGGGACGAACACTCGCAGACGATTCGTCAGCCGTCGATCACTTGCGCATCTGACTGACTAATAGAGCACAAGACAGTGTTGGGAATCTTCCAGCAGTAGGTCAATCAGCTGAAATATTTTTGAGAATTGGTAGCATGCATTTCTTGCAGTAAGAACTCTTCTTGTGTGAACGTATGCATAGCCTATTTTCGCAACAACTCTTGTAATTGTATCCATCTGAACTGGGTGGTTAGTAAAAATTGCCGTGGATGCAGGGGTAGCACAGGGAACACTTGTCAGGTAGCACAGCCCAACATGAGGCGGGGACATCAAACAGTTCTGATTTCTTCTTCATAACTTTCGATTCTGTGTTTCGAATCGCAGCGTGGCTTGTGTCTCGCCCTTCTTCTAGCAAAAGACAGCGGGCCCTAAATAGCTGGCTTCTTGTCGACTCTGACAACTTGGCATTACTAGGGCTTTAGTCCACAAGCTAGGAAGTCTACCGTGCACCCCCCCTCACCCCCCCCCCCCAGTACTCAATAAGATGGATTTCAAAGTGTTCCTTAGTATGTCCTGAGATGTTTAAGCCATGTTCCCAGAAAATCCTTAGGAACACACCAGAGATATAGCCGATGGCGCAAGGGTACCCCCATTCACGCTCTTCGCAGGTGCTAAAATGAGGTTGAGAAACATTTTCCTCTAAATAAATCAGAATTCATTCCAGAAGCCCAAATCAGGCAATATTATGTTAAGGCACACGTTCTGCAGCCTCTGCAAAAAACAGAATGAAAAAATATTGAATCTCTGGCTCACAGTGAAGGTATTTGTGGACCCAGCAAACGACCATTTCGGCGAAATCGCAAAAAAGGACAAAAATAATGTGTCAGATGCCTTCAGACATTTTCTATAGTGCTGGCAGTCCATTTTCAGGCATACATTATTAAAACAGGATGTTACAATTATTATAAACGTGACTAGGTGATGCTGTGATCACTGTGAGTGCCACAGTGGTTTATTTTGTATCCCTACCCCCAAGTTGTAAAAATACACAAAATTAATTAGAAAAAATTTCTAAAGTTATTCCATTTCATTTTGACCTTTCTTTACATATTAAGTTTCAATATTGTGAGCATAAAGTACATGAAAATAAGGAAAGTCGGTATTCGTGGTGAATGATAGCTTTTTCCCATTTAAAATTGCCAAATTGGGAAACGTACGTTGTTTCCGGTGCCCTCAGAAATTTTGTATACTACCGATAGGTCTTTGTTAGGTTTTATTGGTTAGGATAGAGTACCACAGTTACTCCCAACCTGATTTTGTGATGCTATGATGCATTTAGAGGCCACAGTTGCTGAATCTGCTGCCCTACCCCCATTTTATCAGTACGCAAAGTAACGCAAAATAATCATAAAAATTGCTTACGTAATAGTCCTCTGTTTAAATATTTTTTGTTGCCAGTTTTTTTTTTTTAAAGTATGCATACTGAGCATAAAAAGTTGTGATCATTTCATTAATTTCAATGTAACCCATCAATTTAATTGTAACTATTTTTAACTGGCTGGTCTTTTAGGTGATATTTTACCTAGCGTAAGGCGGGTCTAGTAAGGTCTCCCCTTTTCCTTTCATTTATTTTTTATCTAGAAATGTGTAAATATGAATATGCGTAATAAAGTTTCATGGTTCCTAATAGCCAAAACAATGTTATCAAAAATACTTAGTTTCCACATGTCGACCACGAGATCTCCACTTCCACCTTCTGCAACGTTTCAATCTTTTTTATGGCCGTCTTTAAATCTTATATTGTTCTGGCTGCCAATAAGTGAGCTGTCAAGAGCTAGGCAGCATGTTTTCAGAGTTTGGTGTATAGGGGCGTGTCTTCTGGTCAGAACTGCCAGCAGACCGCTTCTCTGTATGGACATGTTTGGAGAATGTGCTAAGGAAACCGATTTTCTACGCCAAATTCGCAAAGGGCTGTTTCCACATGACCCAGTCTCACGAGGTGAGTTCAGCAGGGTCCTTACGGTCTGTGAACATTTGTGAAAGTTGTAAAAAAATGGCAAGGCTTTTTGAGGGCCCTGGAAAGTCTGTCAATTTCAGTCCTTTTCCTTAAAGTCTGTGAAAGTTTGTAAAAAATGACAACGTACTGGCAAACTTTTGTCTACTTCTTTTTTTCTCTCCCTCAATTTGTGACTATTCCCATTGCAAACGATCATGCTGACGCTTGTTGCAAGTGATCTATATTTAGCTCTGATCATAAAGTGACTGCATGGCGAACATTCTGATTGGTTGTTTATGCTTCTACCGAAGTCCGCCATTCACTAAGCGTTCTTTTATTTTGGTATCTCCTCACGCATTAGGCACGGAAGCTTCAAATAATTGCTGATACAGAGTGATCTGATTAAAGTAAAGTTGGCCTGTCTGTCTTTGGTACTGGAAGGTCTCCAGTTTTGAGGTGACCTCTTCCGTCTGATTGAAAGAGATGGTCTAGCTCAGTTTGAGTGGCCTCTTTCAGTCCAGCTGCTGACTCTATTGGCAGCATCCTGGATTCTGGAGGATGCTATTTCTTTATGTTCTGCTGCGCTCCACACTGCAAAGTCATCTGCATGGAGGATGTTCAAGACGAACCTTAGTACTGTTGTACTGATGTCATTAATGTAGACCAAAAACAGCATCAGACACAACATCTCCCTGAGGTACACCTTCCCCGAGTTTGACAAGAGTGCTGACTGTGCAGACGATAGAAGCTTCAGCGGCAGCCCCTGTTAAGCATGACTTAAATAAAAAGAATTACAATTAAATCGATGGGTCGCATTGAAATTAATGAAATGATCACAAATGTTTATGCTCAATATACATATGTTGTTAAGAAAACTGGCAACAAAAATATTTAATCAGAGGAGCAATTGTTATGATCATTTTTCGTTCCTTTGCGTACAGGTAAAATGGGGGTAGGGCAGCAGATTCAGCCACTGTGGCCCTTAAATGCATCACAGCATCATAAAATCAGGTTGGGAGTAACTGTGGTACTCTATCCTAAACAATAAAACCTAAAAAAGACCTATCAGTTGTATACAAAATTTCTGAGGGCATCAGAAACAATGTACGTTTCCCAATTCAGCACTTTTAAATGGTAAAAAGCTATCATTCACCACGAACATACCGTAAAGGATGCCGACTTTCCTTATTGTCTTGCACTTTATGCTCATATTATTGAAACTCAATAGGTAAAGAGAGGTCAAAATAAAATGGGATAGCTTAAGCAATTTTTTTCTAATTAATTTTGTGTATTTTTACAACTTGGGGGTAGGGATACAACATCAACCACTGTGGCACTCACAGTGATCACAGCATCATCTAGTCAAGTTTATAATAATTGTGACATCCTGTTTTAATGATGTAAACCTACAAATGGACTGTCAGTGCTATAGAAAATGTCTGAAGCTATCTGACACATTATTTTTGTCTTTTTTTGCGATTTCGCAGAAATGGTCGCTTACTGGGTGCACAAATACCTTCACTGTGAGCCAGATATTCAATATTTTTTCATTCTGTTTTTTTTTGCAGAGGATGCAGAAGTGTGCCTTGACATAATATTACCTGATTTGGGCTTCTGGAATGAATTCTGATTTATTTAGAGGAAAATGTTTCTCAACCTCATTTTAGCACCTGAATGGGGGTACCCTTGCGCCATCGGCTATATCTCTGGTGTGTTCATAAGGATTTTCGGGGAACATGGCTTAAACATCTCAGGACATACTAAGGAACACTTTGAAACCCATCTTATTGAGTACTGGGGGGGGGGGGGGGGGGGGGGGGGTGCACGGTAGACCTTCCTAGCTTATGGACTACTTCTTTCAAGCTTGTGAATTTTGCGGTCAGCGGCCATATGCAACAGCATCTCAAGGCGATCGTGGAGATAATACTTTTCGCACATTAGGAGATAGAAGAGAGTCGTGTCTGTAGGCAGCCAGCACCTGCTGTCGATCTGAGTGCTGATGTACTGCTGGCACTTGTTACGCACGTGATCCACCTGGTATTCGTCAGCAAGCACCAGCAGACGCTCCAGGATGTCGTCTGAAGGAAAGACAAAACCTGAATTTTGGTAAATGAATGTTTAGTCCTATCAAAGACTATAAGTTATTGGTAGCAGGGGTTCGCTAAACGGACCCTTGTAGGCCGGAGGGAGGACAAAGGAACCATTGCACCCCGAAGACCGAAGGCCTGAGGGGTACAATGGTTACTTTGACTCCCAGAAGGCCTACAAGGGTCCGTGCAGCAAACCCCTGCTACCAATAACGTATTTGTTTTATTCCTCCACTATTTTCGTAAACGAAAGCAAGCTGAAATAGTCCGACCTGGATCATGCCAGACATGACTGACGTCAAAAGAATATACATGTATACATAATAGACTTAAGACGTAATTTAAGATCTTTCATGACGTTGCCGTCTGCACGACCAGCATCATTGTCTGCAAATTGTAAATGGAAGAGGTGCGTGATTGTTTTCCTAAAAAAATGTAAATTTCTTCAATAAAATAGTACATAGGATGCGTATGTGCTTTCGATTCTTTCTTTAGTGGTCTGTTACACACTATTGCTGATGATGTGTGCTACAAACAACTTCAGTAGTGTGCCTGCTGTTTCGAACAACACTAAGTAACTTTGTACTTTAGAACGTTTTCGTTGTCTTTTATAGAACAAACTGGCACCCAAGACGCGTCAGAAAGAGGGCTACAAAAGGTCGGCCATTAGTCGCTACAAGGGTTTATGTAGCTCGGTCATGTGGTACAGTTTGCGCTAAAGGGATTGGTCGTGTGACGTAGTGATGAAAACAACTTGAAGTATATTGTTTTCCTCCCTACGTCACACCACCAGTCACTTTAGCGCAAACCGTACCATGTGACCGTGATATAAAAACCCCTGTAGCGATAAATGGCGGACGTTTTGTGGCCCTCTCGAAGACCTATCTTAGATGCCAGTTTTGTTCTATAAAAGATCGCCAAACGTTCTAAAGTACAAAGTTACTTAGTGCTGTTCGAAACAACAAGCACACTCAGTACTGGAGACGGCAACGTTAGTCATGACATATTTTAAATTACGTCATAAGTCTATTATGTATAAATGTATATTCCTTTGACGTCATTCATGTCTGGCGTGATGCAGGTCGCAAGATGTCTTCTTGATTTCTTTTACGAAAATAGTGCAGGAATGAAAACAAATACGTTATTGGTCGGAAGGGTTCGCTGCACGGACCATTGTAGGCCTTCGGGAGGTCAAAGGAACCATTGTACCCCTCAGGCCTTCGGGGTACAATGTTTCCTTTGACCTCCCTCAGGCCTACAAGGGTCCGTGTAGCGAACCCCTCCGACCAAAAACTTATATTATAAGACAAAGCACTCGCCCCGAGAGTGCATGGGCGCGTTTTGAGAGTTATTTCTCTTATTAACGTGCTGCAACGTGCTGACCGAGCAAAGCGAAGCGTGGGGAAGACTCGCAAAGCAATTTCTTCCTCAAACGCAACAACTGAGCAAAGTTGTATCGGCATATCATTCTTCCGCTTTTCCAGGAAGAAAAAAAAGGTAAGCTAATTGCTTTTGGCTCTAATTTATGTAAACACTTACGACTAGAGAATAATTGAATGGCGTACAGGATGAGTGGTCTATCTGAGAAGATAAAAATCGATTTTGAGATAAGGGTGCCGGGCGATACGCAAGCATGTGATGAAGGTATATGAGTGATATGTGAACGGATAGGCGTTAAAATAATTTTAATTATCTTTGGGTTTAAATCTGACACGCTTGACAGTCACTTTTTTGGTCTGAAGTGGAAAACTGGTCTGACTGCAGTTAGCCCCTAGCTCTCCACGAATTCCAAGAAATGTTATCAGTTGGAAAGTGGTCTAACTACCAGTTAGATCGAAAGAAATTATACGTCCTTGGTATTTTCTTTCAAATGTAGAAGTGATCCATCTGTATATAGAATATTTCTCTTCTCCACCAAATGTTGGATTAACTCATGACAGATCTAATCATCTGTGCCGCTTGTGCACAGCTAATATAACTTTAGAGGGGGAAACACGTTGCAGCCTGAACTGTTCTCACGAAGTAAGACTACAGATAATGCGTTTAGGTGATGTTTTAATATTTCTATTTCATTCAGTGTTTGTTATTTTTCCCAACAGATGTAAGAAATGAGTGCAGAACACTTGAACAGTTGAAAGGAAGATTTGTTGAGACTGCCACCTGCAGAGCTGCATTCACGGGCCTACAGGTTATGCAATGTCCATTTTGAAGACAGCCAGCCACGGTTTACATGTGTCACGGAAAGACACAGGCTGTTGTGGGATGCAGTTCCAACTTTTAAAAAAAAATGACCAACCCACCCCCAAAAGTGACGGCAAAGAGACAGCCACCCAGGAACAGGGATGCTGCTACATTTGTCACTTCTGCTAAATAAATAAATACATAAATTGTTAATATAATATGTACACGTAAAACTCTTAAATGTAAGTTTACCTCCCAACAGTTTACTTCCCAAGAGATGAGAGTTGTTTTCAGAACTGTAATCTTAAAAACTGTTTATTATTAAATTCAGTCTGACATGCAGACTGTTTTGTCTCGGTGTGTGTGTGTGTGTGTGTGTGTGTGTGTGTGTGTGTGTGTGTGTGTGTGTGTGTGTGTGATGGTGTGTGTGTGTGCGTGTGTGTGTGTGCGTGCGCGCGCGTGCGTGCGTGCGTGCGTGCGTGTGTGTAAGCCAGTCACATAAAATAGGAACTGATTGTTTTGAGTTGTTGACTTTAGTAAAAGTGTGGTGGTTTATCAGTATGTCATAAAATGATTTAATGCATGGTTGCTTTTATGTGTGCAGAGGAGTCCAGTGGAGAAACCAACACTGATGAGGGAGGAACAGCAGCAAGCAGCGGCGGATGGGGGGTGGAGGTGGGGGGGGGGGAGCGGGGAGAAAAGGGGGTGGGAGGTGGGGGGATGATTCCGCCCTCCCCATTTCCCCCAGGCGAGATTAAAAAAAAAATGATATAGCAAAGTTTCTTTTT
This sequence comes from Semisulcospira habei, assembly GCA_036245525.1. Lineage (NCBI taxonomy): Eukaryota > Metazoa > Mollusca > Gastropoda > Semisulcospiridae > Semisulcospira > Semisulcospira habei. Next base: position 138,910,070 of record BTPG01000005.1, on the reverse strand, counting down.
GTTTCCCAGGGCCACCTTGGTCCCTGTTGTTTGTTATTTCTGCGAGAGGTGAGAGTCGTACTCCTCCTTCCGTTGTTTGATTTTTCGGCCACTGGCAGTAAGGTCTAGTTGGGAGGCCTTTTTGCATCAGGTCGAATGACCCAAACAAAATGTTGAAACATCCCCCCCAGCCCTCCAGGTAACTGATACGCTCCTTGCAAGAGGTGGCCAGGCCAGCGATTTACAAGAAAGTATGCTTTCAAGAGGAATCTAAAAACTGTGCGCAACAGATCGCCTAGCCAGAAGGATTATAAGTTGCCAGGAGAAAGACGATTGAAAAAAAGAAAAAGAAAAGAAAAAGACATTAACACCGAAAGGATGCAGTAAAGAATTTATTTAAAAAGCCCAAATCTGTTCCTAGTCGTATTATTGCGAAGTAAATTGCTCTTCAAAAATATGGTTCCTCTCTCTCTCTCTCTCTCTCTCTCTCTCTCTCTCTCTCTCTCTCTCTCTCTCTCTCTCTCTCTCTCTCTCTCTCTCTCTCTCTCTCTCTCTCTCTCTCTGTGTGTGTGTGTGTGTGTGTGTATTTGTGTGTGTGTGTGTTCATTTTTGGGGAAAGTGGGAGGGGGATTTTGAGATGGAGAGTGGGAGGGGGTGGACGTGGGGCTTGGAGATTATAATCAATAATCATGTTGACCTACTATTTCCCGGATGATGCATAATTCTGTCTTAAATTTGCATTCGTTTATATTTGTTGGATGGAGGGAGGAATGAGGAGAAAAAAGAACAAGTAATTGGTGATAACTTCTCATTAATCGTCTTGTGCGTGCAGCACCAGGTACTGTTTAATGTGGCCTGTGTGCATAATCACTATTTGGCTTTGTTGATGGATTGGTGGTAATACCTATTGCAAGTTGAAAATGTATGCTTACTGACCAAAGCAAATTAATAAACTGATCATGTGAGATTGTGAGAAAAAACAACAACAAACAAACAAACAAACAAACAAAAACCCAACCCCCAAACCCTGGTGTTTCTGTATTTTTTTTAAAAATCCAAAGCAGTAGTGGCTTGTGTGTGTGAGTGTGTGCGTGCATGCTATACATCAACCTATTCTTACAGAAACAAAGAAGTGCCTTATTTATTTATATATCTTGTTTTTTCTTGCGCTTAACATGTTAAATTGCTACTTTTCACAAAGACAATCTATAAATTAGAGATAGAAAAGTTCAGAAAAATATCTTAGAATCAAAGCTCTTGTAAATAATAATAATAAAAAATAATATTTTCCCTTACAATTTAAAAAGAACCAGTTCTCTGCAATGCACACAAATAGCAATGTAACAAGCATAAGCCAAGGACTGAACTCTAAAATTGACCTCGCTTTTTTAAGTAAGCCTTATGAAGGAGTGATCTGTCTTATCTTTGGTCCTATCGCCTTCAGCAGTCAATAAAAAAAAAAAGCGGCCGGAGTCAAAGACTTTGTCCACTTGCACCTTTTACAGATTACACCGTGTAGTGGCTTTTAATCACTACATGCGCGCTGGGCTGTGATAATAATATGGGTGCTAGTCTGTGCGATTTTGTACATTACTGCACTGAGCATTGGTACACATCACAACATGTCAGTCAGTTCAGAATGACTCTCCCTTTGGTCGCTTTCTTGTTTACTGAAACCATTAGCATTAGCCGTCGCCAAATTTCGGTTCACACTGGAGGTAAAGCATCGTCACTAGTTTTGGAAAATCCTGTTTATTGACTCCCAGAAAACCACCTGGTATTATGAAAAGAGTATTTGATTTTATCAATTTTATTAGGCACAGCATGTGAAAAGTACTGCTTAATCGCCCAGTCCCGTCTGGCCAAAGCGGCCGTTTGTTCACACTCAGTGCAAGTTGTGCGGTCTTCGGAGCAATCGCACGCTGTCTAAATTTGAATGCTCCTCTGTGATTTCTACATTTGTTATTCTAAATGAGAAATAGGTAGAACATTGCACAGACTACAAACATTCCGTAGATTCATCCTGCGGCTTCTGCAATTGAAAGAGGCGTATGTTCTCCATGGCATAGGCCCCTGCAACTGCTCTTGAGAATAATTATACACGCCTCTTGCTCGCAAAAAGTTGACTCCGTCATCGACACCCACAGTTTGATGTACTTACCCGGTCAGTATTAGCAGTACTAAGTGCTACTGCGAGCACACAGTGATCCGGCGCATCCGGCAGCGATAAAGGGGCGCAACCTACTGTATCAGTTTCTTCCGATAAATTTTAATGGGTGCAACTTACAACTCATCGATCAGTCTTATCTCCACCTAGGAATGACACCTATTAGTACTTACACCGGCATAGAGTCGTGAGGTAGAAAAATCGCACACCAGACATAAGTAACAGTGGAAATGTTTTATCACTAGTCATTGATGCACAGCTGGGAGTGGGAGTGAGGGGGGAGGGGAGGGGGGGGGGGGGGGGGTGGTTGAACGACCTTTTGTCACGGCCATCGCACATTCTGTACCTAATCAGTCACCACCACTGACCTGTGATTGGTTTCCACGAGTAACGAGGATGGATCTGCTCGAGGAACGTCACGAAGTCTGCATACTTTTTGCCCGGTAGAGGTACCTCTTTGGTTGTTTTCTCCTTGAACTCGGAAGAAAACATTTTTTTGAACACTAGCGAGCAAATAGCCAGCACTGTTTTGTTGAAATACAACTTCCTTTGCTCGACCACAAACGTAACGTCGCTAAAGTCATCTTGAACTTCGAAACACTCCTCCGCGGCCATAGTGAGCAAATTCAGCGACCATTCAGTATTTTCCATCCGGCCGCCTTTGGAGTGGTGAGATTGTTAGCATGGTGTCTGCCTGCATCTTGTCGGCGCAAACAGTAAATACTGCCAGGTTCAATATTGTAAATTTGTATGCATCTGTATTGTAGCAGAGGATCTCTCTGCTATCGCTAGTTACTACCTGTGAGTCAGAGTTCAGTGGTTAAGTGCACGCTTGGCGCACTGTTGTTGCGCCGGGACCGCCAGGCCTCACATGGTATTGCTTCCCGGTGGGTGTAGTAAGAAATAGTTTTAAAAAATTCAAAGTCCTGCCTTTTCACAATTGTTTTAGGGTGTAAAACTTCATTTTTTTCCCTTTTTGAGCGTTTTGAGCAGGAAAAGGCATGACAAGTGTTTATGGGAGCCTTATATGGGGCATATGGTGGCAGTGGGCAGATGTTCACATTTGCACGGGACATAGACGACCCCGCCCTCCACGAGTCCCCTGCTGCCTTGCAGGTTAGGTTTTGTATAACCAAAGGCTGCCTGCTGCCTTGCAGGCTTGGCCGCTTGGCTGCGGAAAGGCTAAGGGAGGAAAACCCTGACCTCAAAGCCCCCGTGTCTCCGGGGAAGGTTTTTGAGCCAGAGACTAAGACAAGGACAGTTTGATACAAAACCTACGACCCGAGGACCTCGATGCCACCGTCCCAGCTTGCTAGGCCATGGCAAACGAACCAAGGGTTTAAAGGGTGGGGCCAGTACTGCGCACACTGCACTCCACCAAAAAGCTCCACCGCGCAGGCTTTAGGAAACGTCCACGGACCATGCCACAGACCATTCCAAGTCCTGTAGCGACGGGCGAGGGGCAAAACGGCAGGTGAAAGATGTCACTGGAAGCCGCAGTCTCAAACCTGCATGCAGGCGGTTCAGGATATTGGTCGCCTGATGTTGACCTGGGGATGACAATGTCACTCGGCACACCCTGAACGACCAAGCAGCCTTCTCTAGGGACAGCACTGCTTGCTCCACACGGAGAGAGGCCTAGAAAAGGTGGCCTAACCAAAGCTCATCCCCTCACAACCCCAGTTGGCTAGCCGCGGTCAACGGGCATCTTCTCCTGCGGTCAAAAAACAAGTAAAAACAATAGATCCACTCTCATGACGACCACGACCGGACTTAATGTAGCATGCTGGAACATCCGAACCATGCTCGACACAGCAGACAGCGGACGCCCTGAACGTCGCTCCGCCCTCATTGCCCATGAAGTGCGGAGGCTTAACATCGACATCGCCGCGCTCAGCGAAGTACGTCTCCCGGACGAAGGCAGTCTCCAAGAACTTGGCGCTGGCTACACCCTCTACTGGTCAGGCAGGTCTGCATCAGAAAGACGGCTCTCAGGCGTGGGCTTCCTGGTCAAGACCTCCATTGCGACTAAACTGGAAAACCTACCAACCGGTCACTCAGACCGCATCATGTCCATGCGCCTCCCATTGAGACACCAGCAACACGTCACCCTTTTCAGTGTGTACTCCCCAACCCTCCTGGCAGAGCCTGCAGAAAAAGGACAAGTTCTACGCTGACCTGCGCAGCCTCCTACAGAGCACCCCTGCAGACGACAAAGTTATTATCCTTGGCGACTTCAACGCCAGAGTGGGCCAGGACTCTGAAGTCTGGAAAGGAGCCCTCGGCAAGCATGGCGTTGGAAACTGCAATGACAATGGCCGCCTACTGTTGGAGTTTTGTGCAGAGCAGCAGCTTGTTATCACCAACACCACTTTCCAGCAAAAGGACAGTCGAAAAACCACCGGGATGCATCCTCGCTCCAAGCACTGGCACCTTATCGACTATGTCCTAGTGCGTCAGAGGGACCGCAGTGACGTCCTCCTCACCAGAGTGATGCCCAGCGCAGAGTGCCACACTGACCACCGCCTTGTCCGCTGCAAACTCAGGCTCCACTTCAAGCCAAAACCCAAGAAAGGGGGGCCCCCCAAGAAAAAGCTTGATGTTGCCAGCCTTCAGCGTGACGACGTGAAAGCTGCCTTTCAGACAGATTTACAGCGCAGGCTCAAAGACACAGCTGACCCAGCAGACTCTTCCCCTGAAACACTCTGGGAACAACTGAAAACTGCTATTGCAAAATCCTCTGCAGAAGTCTTGGGTTTCGCTAGAAAGAGGAACAAAGACTGGTTTGACGAAAACGACGTAAAGATCCAGGAACTCCTAGCAAAAAAAAAAAAAGAGCCGCCCACCAGGCCCACCTAGCCCAGCCCTCATGCCCTGTGAAGAAGTCTGCCTTCCGCCTCGTCTGCAGCAGTCTCCAGCGCAAGCTCAGAGATCTACAGAATGAGTGGTGGACCAGACTCGCACAGAGGACCCAGCTTTGCGCTGACAACGGTGACTACAGGGGCTTTTACGAAGCACTGAAAGCAGTGTATGGCCCCAGGCATCTGATACAAAGTCCCCTGCGAAGTGCTGATGGACAGGCACTCCTTACAGATAATACCTCCATCTTGAACCGCTGGTCGGAATACTTTCAGGACCTCTTCAGCGCTGAGCGCACTGTTCAAGAAGCAGTCATCCTCCAAATCCCACACCTCCCAGTAAAGGTTGAATTGGACGAACCGCCCACCGCTGAAGAGACCCTCACAGCCATCCACCAGCTCAAGAGTGGCAAAGCAGCAGGCATTGACGGAATCCCACCAGAGATCTGGAAACATGGAGGCCCTGCACTCCACAACAAGCTCCACGACCTCTTTCTTTGCTGCTGGGAGGAAGAAACACTACCAAAGGATCTCCGCGATGCAGTTGTCATCACCCTCTACAAGAACAAAGGAGAGAAGTCTGCCTGCTCCAACTACCGTGGAATTACACTGCTGTCCATTGCCGGAAAAATTCTTGCAAGGCTGCTCCTGAATCGGCTGGTACCTGCCATCGCAGAAGACCACCTCCCAGAGGGCCAGTGTGGTTTCAGAACCAACAGGAGCACCACCGACATGGTCTTTGTGCTGAGACAGCTTCAGGAGAAGTGCCGCGAGCAGAACAAAGGGCTGTACGTAACGTTTGTCGACCTAACAAAAGCGTTCGACACTGTGAGCAGGCAAGGCATGTGGCAGATCCTGGAGCGACTTGGCTGTCCCCCAAAGTTCCTCAGCATGATCATCCAGCTACACGAGGACCAGCAAGGCCAGGTCAGACTAAACAATGACCTCTCAGAACCATTTCCCATTCTCAACGGTGTGAGGCAGGGCTGCGTGCTGGCACCGACCCTCTTCACCATCTTTTTTAGCATGATGTTGAAGAAGGCCACAGTGGACCTCGACGATGATGATGCAGTGTACATCATGTATCGTCTCGATGGCAGTCTGTTCAACCTCAGACGACTGCAGGCCCACACCAAAACCCTAGACCAACTGATTCGTGAGCTGCTCTTTGCTGACGACGCTGCCCTCGTTGCACACAGCGAGAGAGCCCTGCAGCGCATCACGTCCTGCTTCGCAGATGCTGCCCAGCTCTTTGGACTCGAGGTCAGTCTGAAAAAGACAGAGGTCCTCCATCAGCCGGCACCCAAGGTAGAACATTGCCCTCCCCACATCTCCATCGGCGAGTCTGAACTGAAATCAGTGCACCAGTTTACCTACCTTGGCTGCATCATCACGTCAGACGCCAAGCTGGACAAGGAGCTGGACAGCAGGCTGGCAAAAGCGAACAGCGCTTTCGGGCGTCTATACAAGCGGGTGTGGCACAATCGACAGCTGAAAACAGGCACCAAGATCAGCGTGTACAGAGCTGTCGTCCTCACCACCCTGCTGTATGGTTCCGAGTCCTGGGCTCTCTACCGCAGCCAACTACGACACCTCGAACGCTTCCACCAGCGCTGCCTGCGTACCATCCTTGGCATTCACTGGAGTGACTGTGTCACAAACGTCGAGGTCCTTGAACAGGCAGAAACTGTGAGCATCGAGGCTATGCTGCTGCGGACACAGCTCCGCTGGGCTGGGCACGTCTCCAGGATGGAGGATCATCGCCTATCCAAGATCACCCTGTTCGGCGAGCTCGCCACTGGACACAGAGACAGAGGGGCACCAAAGAAGAGATACAAAGACTGTCTCAAGAAGTCACTTAGTGCCTGCCAAATCGACACCGCCAGTGGTCTTCACTTGCTGCGGACCACGACACCTGGCGCTCCACCATCTACAAGCCAGCCGTCTCCTTTGAGGACTCTCGCAGAGCTAGCCTTAAAGACAAGCGGCTCAGGAGAAAAAACAGAGATGCCAACTCAGAACCCTGACCAGACCTCCCTCTGCAGCCACTGCGGTCTTACCTGCCTGTCCCAGATTGGACTCCGCAGTCACGAGCATGCCTGCAGACGCCGTGGGCAACCCCTATAGAATCTTCGTTCGCGAAGTCAAGCCAAGAGATGGGGCATGTGGGTCAACAGGGCAATTAGGTCACAGTTACCCCCATGGCTTTTCACACACCGTATTAGCCTCTTGCAACACAAAGCTATATTTCTGCCAAAAACAAAAAAATCCACGCGGAGCATATCACCTGAGAAACATTTCCAGCAATTCTGAAACAAATTGTCTTTTAGCGTTTTCCGCAACACTCTAATGCACCAAGTACCCCATGACAAAACTGTCGTCTGCAAGCCTGCATACAACTGTGCACATGCCCCATATATTATAAGGCTCCCATGAACACACTGTCGACTAAAATTACCCTGATTTTGCTCTTTTTCACACCATCTGTCATGTCTTTTGCTGCTCAAAACGCCCAAAAAGGTAAAATATTGAAGTTTTACACCCTAAAACAATTGCAAAACTGCAGGAAATTTTTGGAACTATTTCTTGCGCAAACATGCACCAGAAGCAATTGCCCTGTGTGGCCTGTGCACAGTTGTATGCAGGCTTGTAGACGACAGTTTTGTTATGGCCGGTTACGGCCGCTTAGTGCATTGAGTGTTGCGGAAAACGCTAACAGACATTTGTTTAAGAATTGCTGGAAATGTTTCTGCTGCGATATGCTATGGAATTTTTGTGTGAGCAGAAAGGTTCTTCGTTCATAGCTTTGTGTTGCAAGAGGCCGCTAACAGACTCTGAGAAGAATGTGTGAACAAGGGGTGTGTGTGTGCGTGTAGTGGCGGGGGTGAGGGTGGCTTGTGGTGGGGTGGGAATCCCACTGTGACATGGTGAGTTGAACCACACGCGCCGGCGAAGCTTATTGACGTAGTTTCCGGTTCCAGAGGCTGAACAGTGATTTCTCACACTCCCCCCCCCCCCTCACCCCACTCCGTGGGCGATTGCGAACAGTGATCTCCTACATTTAGTACATATGTCTCTTTGGCCCTACCCCACTGACGATCGGGCGATTGTGGACAGTGATTTCCTCGAAGGACACCCCGACCCTACCCCACGAGGCGATTGTGGACAATGATTGCCTCGAACCACCCCGATCGGCCTACCGTGACCCCACGAGGCGATTGTGGACAATGATTTCCTCAAACCACCCCGGCCCTACCCCACAGGATTCTATAGGGGCAGTAGCGTTTCAGTTCAGTTCTAAGTCACCTAAATAGGATTTAGGATATGTTACTCGGGACAGCGCGTAGGCTATATCGGTAAGTGCGTGTAGGTGTTAGGCCTAGGAGCTAGGTTTGCTAGGTATCGTATTCGACTGAAGGTATAGACGGTGCCGGTTAGGCCTAAGGTGTTTAAGGTAGGACTTGCATTGGTTTCAATGACTAACCATATTTGATCATGTTGTTTCATAATGAATGTTTTTTCTGGTGTAAATAAATCTTGGAACCTTACTTCCATACAAGATTGACAGCGAGACTGACAGACTGTGCGCGTGTCCGTCAGTGCGACCGCCGAGTTGTTTGTCGCGTATACGTCCGTCCAGTATTGACTGCATGTGTACATGTGTGACTGATCGTGCGAGCGCATGTTGGTAGCTAAGTAGACACGCTACTAAGAACAGCTGCAGACACAAATATAGACTAGAGCGCTCACAGCAAGCAGCAAACACCCAAAACCAGTCAAAGTATGTTTTTCTCCCTGGATACTGTGGTTGCTCCATCGTGCAGGTAACTTGAATTTGAACACAACGCGAAGCAGATAAACATGAAATTTGTGCGCATGCAAGACTAGGGTAGACCAAAAGACTTATCTAAATAATCTACTCTCCAGAGAAATCTCCAGCCCTTCCCTAGACCACAAAAGGGATGCGGACTAAACTGGGCACTTGAGTATTAGGTGGGCAGTTCTGACTATCTAATAACTAAAAGGCCGCCTACACCCAGTCCGGTTACAATATATACATGTAATTACTTGTGCTGGTCTGTGATTTTGAACCTTACGGCTCCACGCCGTAAGGTCCGAACTGATTTGCAAACCTGCACACGGCATTGTAGAGCGGTAAATGATTGTGGCGGTAAATGATCGTTTAGTGTTCATTTAAGCCACAAGAATTTGACAGCGAATCTTTGGTATATTTTAGAAGACGGCTCAGATTGTCCGACGTCATAATTATAGCAGTGTATGGGTTATGGTGATCACTTAGATTAGTTGTGCGAAAAGCTCGATTTGCTCCAGGAAAAGCCGCCTCGACAGACTGACACGAGTTTAATTTTTTCAACTGATGAACCGTCTTTGGTTGGTGGCGTTTTAGTGCAACGAGACCGAGAGCGACTTCAGAAAACTTCAGTCATGCTGAGAACACATTTAAAAGTTGAACTCTTAAGGACTGAACAGTCTGCAAAATTCGGTAGCAGTGGTCTAATAGGCATATTAACATGATACATTCTGCAATCATCAGCATATCTCTCTTTCCCAAGGGTGATTAGTTCACTAAAACATTTGTCAGTGGTACAGTGAGACGGACCCCAGTTTCAGTGATGCCTCTGATAAACACACTCTGATGTGACGGTGTTTGTCCATGTCAGTGAACATTAAACAAACAAACAAACAAACAAACAAACAAACAAACAAACAAACAAAAACACACAAACAAAACTTGCCGCATTTTTGTTGGGTGGATGGGGTGGGGTGGGTGGGTGTGGGTAGGGAGAGATTTATGTGTGTGTGTGTGTGGGGGGGGGGGGTAGGGGGGAGATAAAGGGGTAACTAAACCCACGATCGATGATAAACTGATCCTTCACACAGGCAATGGATGTAATTTTAGTACAAACCATACACCCTACACCGTCTGGTTTTTTATGACATCGAATTTTGTCTGCTTTGAAAGTCTGTGTCCGTAACCACACCTGGACATTCAGTAAAGCTCTCAGTAACAGATTCATTTTCAGTTGCATGTAGAGAGTTTGTTGTTCCGATCGTTGCCAGCCCAACCAGGCAAATACCTCCTTCTGCGATGCGCTATGCATACGTACTGTTTGTGGTGAAACAGATAATTTTGAAGTTTAATGCCCGTCGAATGGACAGAGAAACGCTGCAGTGGCCCATTACACGTCATCCAGCGGACTTCAGGCCAAAGCACACAGTGGGCCTTCCCTGCAGTCCCATCTGTTAAAATGCCCTAGCCTTAGTCTGTCCCAGTCATCCCTTAATTTTTCAATCCCCTAAACAACACTACCGCCCACTTGCTGTACATTTGCCATGCACAAAATCTAAAACAAATAAGGACATCACCAGTCTCATTTCCTGGTTATCAACATGATTCTGTACCAACCCTACATCCAAGCGCAGCCAAAACTGGTACACACCTCAAATCACCATCCGCTTGGCAACTCAAACTAGCTGCCATGCCCTATATGCTGCTTGCAATCTTTTCCTCAGGCAAAAGGAGTCAAGAAACAGCTGTGCAATTTACGTTGGGTACTTCTTTTCTCCGTTGGGTACTTCTTTTCTCCGTTGGGTACTTCTTTTCTCCGTTGGGTACTTCTTTTCTCCGTTGGGTACTTCTTTGCATTTTACTCTCTTGGCAGTCACCTTTTTGGTCTGGATTGTGCAATTTAAACATTAAGTCTACTGTGCTATCCCACAGGCAAAAGACTTTCACTTTGAGTTCACTCTGAGGTCAGCTGTCTGATGAAATGAACCTGCTGACACTGTTTCATGGTAGTTTTGATCTAAACCTTTTACCCCCCCCCCCCCACTACCACCACCACCCCCCCACCCCCCCCACTCCACAACTTCAATAACTGAATGAGTGCATTTTTTTCATGCATTTAGCCAACTGAACGCCCCAAACATCACCCCTTTCAGGGTCAAGGTCAAAGATCACAGCTCAAGGTCGAAGGTTAGACTCATGACTATCTATCTATCTATCTATCTATCTATCTATCTATCTATCTATCTATCTGTCTGTCTGTCTGTCTGTCTGTCTGTCTGTCTGTCTGTCTATCTATCTATCTATCTATCTATATCCCGTAGTCTTGCCGACCGTTGGGGCACCACTGATGACTTGGCAAGCAGCTCCCTCCATTCCTCTCTGTTCTCTGCCATTCTTAGCGTATCGCCCAGCTTCAGTCCTGTCCACTCTGAGATATTGTCCTCCCATCTTTTCCTCTGTCTTCCTCTCCTTCGTCCTCCTTGCACAGTGCCTTTCAGGATTGTTTTGGCAAGCCCTGCTGAACGCTTGACATGCCCATACCACTTCAGTTTGCGTTTTTTCACATGACTCATGACTACCTGTACGACAAATAATAACTGAACAAACACACTAAGCATGGCCCACAGTGCAAGTAAACAGGGTGTCGCGACGCAAAACATGCAAAATCGCCTATAAAACTGCATGCGAAGCAATTTTTGGGCAAAATTTCAATTTGTTCATGATTTTCTCAGTTTTCCAACTGCAAAAGTCCAAACTCAATAATACGGTTACATTAAACCAGATTCTGGTCTATGTCACATATGGCATGTGGTGCCTCTGACAGGCCAAAGCACGCAGTGAGCCTCCCCTAAAGTCCCATCTGTTAAAAAGATTAAAAAAAAAAACAACAAAAAAACAAACAACCCCCCCCCAAAAAAAAAAAAACACAAAAAAACCAATCCTTGCACTGCCTCACCTACCTCATTTGAATATGTATCTGTCGTGACCGTCAGTAACTGCATGTACGTCACAAGCGGCCGTCAGCGCAATATATTAGCATACCAAGGGAGATCACTCAAAGCCGCCAACAAACAAGCAGATCCCGTACTCCCCCTCCCCCCCCCCACCCCCCCACCAAAAAATAAAAAAAATAAATTCCCTCTGGCACCAGCTATACAAATGAATAATCATTAATCAACAAAGAAAGCAAAACGCTTTGACTGACGAGCACAACACAACCAACTAAGAAAGAAACACGCTTTAATGAGCACGAAACAACCGTGACCAAGCGAGAAACACGCTCTCTGTTAAATGATGTGCTGAAAGCAGTTAGCTGTTTTGTGCTTGTCCGTTAAAGCGTCTTTCTTGTTGTCAAGTTGTTGGTTATTGCTTTACACTATAGTTTACAAGCTTAGCACTCACCGTCCCAATGCCCAAAAGGCCATCGGGCCGACGTCGGTCGCCTTTGGCCCGCGCACGGTCGTGCGCGGGCCAACGGCGGCCGACGTCGGCCCGATGGCCTTTTTCGCATTGGGGTATGTCTGTGCAAGTGACATAGTCTGCCGTTTGTGTCTAGTGCGCACTCTTTGTCGTGTGTGTCCAGAATGTCAGTGAAAAGGCTAGACCAGAAAGGTGTGTAATATCATCATTATATGCAAATAAATAACCAAGGTGACTGTCAAGTGTGTAATATCATGCAAATAAATAACCAAAGTGACTGACAAGCGCGTAATATCATGCAAATAAATAACCAAGAAAGACTGAAAAGACTGAAGCGCGCTTTTTAGGACGAACTCTTGAATTCTCATGGTCGTCATTTCCAAAGAGGCATGATACTTCTGTTTTGTTTGTTTCGCAGGTTGTGTGTGTGTGCGTGTGTGTGTGTGTGTGTGTGTGTGTGTGTGTGTGTGTGTGTGTGTGTGTGTGTGTGCGCGCGTGTGTGTATGTGTGTGTGTGTGCGCGCGCGCGCGCGTGTGTGTGTGTGTGTGTGTGTGTGTGTGTGTGTGCGTGCGCGCGCGTGTGTGTGTGTGTGTGTGTGTGCGTGTGTGTGTGTGTGCGTGTGTGTGTGTGTGTGTGTGTGTGTGTGTGTGTGTGTGTGAGTGTGTGTGTGTGTGTGTGTGTGTGTGTGTGTGTGTGTGTGTGTGTGTAATATATTAGCGAAATATAGCACAAAGTAGGTCTAGTTATACCGTCCGAACAGTGAAGCGAAAGGCGTGACATGAACATCTAAATATAACTCTTCCCTATTCGCTAAGCTCGTAAAGCTCGCCAGTCCCGATATGTAATAATGGGTTCACAAAACGGATACCCGCTTTTGAAACGCTCCACGTTGATGATTGTATGGGGTGGATTGAGAGAGGTAACCAGTGTCTCAGATCGTAACCGGTATTTCAAGTACTAGGCGCGGTGACGTAAAAGTTGTATTGAAATACCAGTCGCACACAACATTGAAAACTGCTATACAGCCGTGACACCCGAAAGACCCTGGCTCATACATAGACGTTTTAGTCACCCTGTTAATAACCCAGTAAGCAGAGATCCTCCGACCAGCCCCATTTCAAAGTCAACCGTATTTTAAATACGCCAGTAATATTCATGAAGTGGCTTGGTATATTGACTTTCCTTCCAAAACTGATCCGGCCCTGCCACTGAAGCCAAGAACACTCAATCTTGCTACCTGCATTTGTGAAAACAAAAACGCTAAAAAATATGATCATCCTGCCACACTTACTGAACAAGCTCCAACCCTTTACTGCATTAAACGAATGAGTGAATGAATAAAGAAATAAATATACTTAGGTGTTCACTTCACCCATTTAGCTCCAACACCCCGGCTACAGCAGGAGATTACCGGATAATTCAAGGGTAGTGCCAGATTAGCTTGGCGCCTTCTACCCGGCACCTCCTGCAACTTGTACATAGTCGTTAACTGTTACACTACCGCAGCCACACGCAAGGTGTTGTTGATGGAAGACGCAGCCAGACAAGAGTGTTTCCAGAAGAGTCTTTTATTTCTTGGTCATCGTGTGTCTAATAGGTTGGGCACAACCAACCTACTAGCATGGCATACTAAAATGGCGAAAATACCGGAGCTCGGTCTCTCGCTTCTCCGCTCCCTCTATCTATCTCGTTCCCTTCGTTCTGAGCTCTCTCCCCATCTATCTCGTTCCCTTCGTTGTGAGCTCTCCTCCATCTATCTCGTTCCCTTCGTTGTGAGCTCTCCCCCCATCTATCTCGTTCCCTTCGTTGTGAGCTCTCCCTCCATCTATCTCGTTCCCTTCGTTGTGAGCTCTCTTCCGGTTCTGGTGTTTCCCCCACTATATATACACGTTCTGGAGGGCATCGCCCCTTTGTCTCAATCAGTCAAAGGGGCTATTACTGTCACCCATAATATTCCCCATCTATTATGGTGGTCAGCGTCCCCTGACCCTATCTGTCAAAGGAGCTATTACTGTCGTCCCTAATATCCCACATCTGCTCTGGTGGACAGCGCCCCCTGACCCTAGAGGTCAAAGGAGCCATTACTGTCATCCCCAATATCCCCCATCTGCTTTGGTGAACAGCGCCCTCTGACCCTTAGCTGACCAGGAACCTATTACTGACTCATAATTATTCCTTGTCAACAGGAGTCTGTGTTCCTCACTACTACAGTGGGCTCATTATGTATTAATTAGTCCCAGCTCCCAGTTCGCTACTGCCCGCATCGTGACCGCTAAAGTGAGCTTGATGTATTTCCACTCGAAATTATCATTCATTAGTCCCAGCTTAATAGGGCCGGCCACTTGTCAACTTTACGTGAGCTTGTGGTAGCTAAAGTGGACCGTGCCATTACCCTCTCCGTGCTCTGCCCGTGTTACTCAATTATACCCTCGTTATTTTCATATCAAGGGAAATTATAAAATTACCCGACCGTGAAATTGGCCGTATACACTTATAGTGTAACATTCCTCCCAAACCGACCCGAAAAAAAAAGGAATCTTAATTAACAAGATTCGTTTTTTTTCATTACATAATATTCAGACCACAAAATCATTTCAAACAATTGAACATGTTATCCATAAAATACATCATTTCCGGAATGACCGCTTATTTAAATCGGTCACTCCTTATTAAAAATTATTATTGTCCGGCGTAATCACGCCAATAAATGTTCACATCAAAATCGTCGACTCAGTTATGTCTTTGCACATGTGTTCGTTATTCTTCACGATCCATCCTGGATCCCAACAGCGTTGATCCTTTGTCACCCCAACGACGGGTAAAACTTGACAACGTTCGAGGCGGGGAGTAACTGCACTCCTCCCTCCATCATCGGCGTAGAGTCGCTCTTGCGACGTCATTCACGTCTGCTGATTGCACAGCCGCCGAAACCAACGTGGGCATCGTGACCTCACGTTCACCCTTCCTGAGTCGTGATAGTATGGAGCCAAACCAGGCGCTAGGATACACCCTACCCCAACTATGATCACTACAACTGTCCCTACGATAGAACCAATGATCTGTTTCCATATCGCCCATTCTTGTTTTGGCTTAACGAATCGCATGCTCTGAAGTCGAGCAATTAGATTATCCATTGGCATTTCCTTAATTTCATCTAACTCTTTGGGCAAATAGATGGGATCGTAGTCTGGTAAAGCGCTATGAAATGGTTTCCATAACGTTACATTGGAAAATGCATAGTTTTCCATCCATCCTATCAATTTGTCTTCCACCTGATACTGGCTCTCTTGTTGGTAGTAAGGGGTTAACATCAATCTATCACTAATAGCCGTACATGATTCATTGAGGCGGATTAGCGATAATGGTGGGTTGATTTGTTGGCACGTGACCCCTTTACCGTGACAACTAATACTCATCTTTAGTGGACTATGATTACTAATGACCCATAACCCATCCATTATATACCGTGCCATAGGTAACACTGTACCCAACTTGACCTTTGTTTGGCAGTGTGTTGCAATTACGTCTGAATTGTTTAAAAACAGCGCCGTAACACAAAACTGATTAATGTTCATAGGATATATTGCACTTCGAATCGCACAGAATCCTATCAAGGGTTTGGAACAAGCTTCAAGTTCAGCTTCCGTAAGGAACGCGAACCGCGTACGTTGCGCGTCTACTGCTATTGTTGTGGATTCTAAGTCATACTGAGCCGTCATTGATTCTGGCGCAGACCGACCGGAATCTCCAGTTACTAATGGTACCGGTAAATTGTGTACCTTATAAATTTCAAATTTCTCATTAAAATCGAGCAGTGGTATGGGCACGATCACTAGAATTCGTGAGTTTTCAAGAATGGTAGTACATGTAAGAAACTGATAAAATTTCCACAACTCTTTCTTTGGATCCCCATGTAGGTGTAGGGGTGACTCTAAACGTAATTCAATCTCCGTTAACAACTTTCGAAGGTTATGCGGAGTAATCGTACTCGGAGCTAAACGTCCGAGAGATAACATATTCAACTGAAGTTGAAGATGTTAAAAATAAATCGTCAGACGTTGTATCATCTGTTTGACTTCTTCGATTACCAAATCGATTTGAAGATAAGTTGAAATAAAGGTTTCTAACTCGTATATCTGCTTCTGCATTTCTTGCGTTACGTTTCTTAATTTCTGATCAAGTTGCGTCACACCTTCCATCAACTGATTAATCGTGTGTCTATTTTCTGAAATCTCAACCCGCGAAGCATTTATTATGGTCAGACTTTCAGCCACCAGATGTGCCAATTCTTGTTGATTATCTGCTAACACTTGTACATTTTCTTGCACGGCTCTCAAGTCCGATTCAGAAACAGTACCGAAAAGGAAATTGAGGGCACTACCTACAAACGGAATTAGTGATCTTCTTTTTCTGCCATACAACGTATTGTATTCTGCAAAACTCTCAGTAATTCCATTGTATGTATCCATCACTATCTTTAGTTCCTGACCTAACTGTGCGAAGTTCTTCACAAACTGTTTCCTTTCTTCAAAATAATGCGCAATGATATTCCAAGTGCTGTTGGTAATACCTTGCACGTCTTTATAGAGCTTATTGATCGCATTATGATATGGCTGTAGATCAATAACATAAGTTACCAACCATCGCGATCTCGTCGTGGTAACTTCATCAAGTTTTTGAAATACGACATTGTGATTAATATTTAAACCCTGCGCTAGCCCCAACACTATCAGACTGAAGAAAAACTTCATCTTGTTGTTGTCTGCAACATGCAAGATACCACCAGAGACTTATACTACTGTCTCTGACAAAACCCAAATCATGCTTCATGATTTACACATTATAACAGTCCTCTCTCAGATCCCGTCTGAGAGTCGCATTTCTAATTTGAAGCCTTCTTTGGCAGAAGAGTCAGTATCGCTTCAAGAATTTCCCTAACCCCATTAGTTTGTAAACTAGGCTGAACTGAACGATTGTCGTCGATCTCCCCATCATCAGAACTGTCTGATGTGCCCTTGTTACAACTAACGTTTACTGCTGAGAGAAACCTTTTCTCTCTTGTCTTTAGGCGCTTTCTCAACTCCATTAACGGAACGTCCTCCTCGGATGAAGAATTCTCACGCTCTTTTCGCACCCCCCTAGTCAGTCTGTCTCGTGCGTTCTCTTGCCCTACTGCATCGTCACTGTCGCTATCGGATGATTCTGGAGCTACACCCTGTGTGGCTTTACGTAATGTTTTCCCCCTGGCTTTTGGAATAGGCCACTCGCTAATCTTGGCTATCTGCAAGTGTTCAGCATGTGAATTGACCTCGGTGCCATCGAGTTGATGCCTCACCCTGAAAGTAACAGGTGACAATTGTTCCACCACTCTATAGTGCGACCTCCACTTACTGTCTAACTTATTGTGTCTACGGTGATTACGAAGGTACACTGGATCACCGACCTTAATCTCGACAGGCTGTACATCTCTATTAGCATACTTAGCCCCTTTTTTCTGTGCTTTCTTAATTCGCCGATACACCTGGGTGAAGGCCTTGTGTTGCTGTTCAAGCGCTATCTTGTGAAAATCTTCACCAGCGTATCTTCTTCGGGGTCTAAGGATGTTATCTAACGGTAGCACTGGATCGCGACCGTACAGTAAAAAGAAAGGAGATTCCTGCGTAGTTTCCGAAACACAAACCCTATAAGCTGCTAGTACCTGGTTAATATGCACGTCCCATGTCGAAAAATCCTCTTGTATCTTTTTGGACAGAATGTCGTTAAAAGTTCTGTGAAAACGTTCGACCTTAGCATTGGACTGTGGATGATAAAGACTGGTCGTGACATGATCTATGTTCAGTTCTGCCAGCGTTTCTGCCATAACCCTATTCACATTCTCAGATCCATTGTCTGATACTATCTGCAATGGACAGCCATGTCTGGGTAGTATTTCTTCTACCAGCAGCTGTACCACTGACTGCGGCGTTTTATCTGGTACAGGGAACGCCTCTACCCAACCTGTCAGATGACAGATGAACGCTATGACATAGCGATTCCCGCTAAGGGAGCGGTCAAACGGACCTGCCAAGTCCAATGACAACTTAGCGAATGGGTATGGAGGAATGTCCATTTCCTGTACGGGGGCCCTTTTCTTTTGTAACACTCTAGTCTGACAGATGACACACCCACTAACATATTCATACAGTTGTTTGTACATGTTAGGCCAGTAATATTTTCTACTGACTGTGTCATGAGTCTTGTCTATTCCTAAGTGACCATTCTCGTCATGGTACTGTCTGACTACGTACTCTACCAAGTGAGACGGAACATACAATCTGGCTACTGGTTCATCATCAGGATGAGACAAGAAATATAGAACATCCTCTATCAGCATGTACCTTCTATTGACTGTCATGGTTCCTTGTTCACTAATCAATAAGTCCTTTAAGCGCACTATTTCAGAATCCTTCTCCTGTTCCTCAATAATATCAAACCCTGGAAGATCAACTTTTTCCAGCTTCTCGTCACACCCTGCCCCTACTGTACAACTAGCGAACTGCTTGGGTGTGAATTGGTTGGAGTTTATGACTCCTATGACAAAAGCATTGTCATTGACCTCTCTGGTTAACTCTACTTCTTCCTCATGCTCTGGCATGTGAGTACCACTCGGCATTCTGGATAGTAAGTCTGCCAAAACATTTTGGGGACCTGGGATATATTCAATCGTACAATTATATCCCGAAATGCCTAGGGCCCACATCTGCACCTTCTTATTTTGCATTGGTGAATTAAGCAAATACTTAAGAGGCATGTGATCCGTGCGGATGACAAACTCCGCATTATGCAAATAGTGATTTAGCTTTTGAAGCGCATAATGGATCGCAAAAGCCTCTTTCTCTATCGTCGACCATTTTCTTTGGCTGGTACTAAGTTTATGGGATAGAAAATAAATAGGTCTTTCTACCTTTGAGCCTGGGGAAATGTCTGAATCCTCATCGCCTTTTTGCGCGAGACATGCCCCCACGCATGTGTCGCTGGCATCCGTGTTAAGGATGTACGGACGCCGTGTATCTGGATAGGCTAACACTGGTGCTACAGCTAACGTTTCCTTCATCAAATCAAACGCTTTCTGGCATTCCTCTGTCCAACTGAATCTCGCATACTTTCGGGTCAGTGCTATGATTGGTTCAGCCATCTGGGAGAAATTAGGAATCATTTTCCTGTAAAACCCAATCATACCAATGAACGAACGGCACTCTCTGACACAGGTCGGAGCCGCCATAGCCCTAATGACTTTTACCTTTTCCTCATCCGGTTTTATCCCCTGGTTACTAATGACAAACCCTAAGTATTTGGTTTCTTCCTCAAAGAACTGACACTTCTTGAGTTTCAGCTTCAGGTCATGCTGTCTCAATCGATCAAAGACTGTCTGAAGGTGACACAGATGGTCTTCTATTGTTTCTGAGAAGATCAAAATGTCATCGAGATAGGCACAGGAAAAACTTTCTAAACCGGCTAGCACGATATTCATAAGCATCATGAACAATCCCGGTGCTCCAACCAAACCAAAAGGCATTTTCGTGAATTCAAATAATCCCTTGTGGCATGCAAATGCTACTCTATCCCTACTCTCCTAATCCGCCATCTTGACCTGCCAGTACCCCGACTTAAGGTCCAGACTGGTAAAATACTTGGCCTTTCCAAGCAATGACAAAATGTCATCTATCAGCGGTAGTGGGTACGATGTTTTCTTTGTAATCTCATTCAGTTTTCTAAAGTCAACACATAAACGTTTCGACCCATCCTTCTTGGATACAATCACTAAACTAAAAGACCATGGAGACTGAGAACGTCTTATCACACCTGCCTGTAACATCTCTTCTAGAGCCTTGTCAACAATCTCTCTATCTTGCAGCGGGATTCTATACGGTTTTATCCTGATGGGAGGATGATCTCCGGTATCTAGTTTCATCGTGACAGTGTCAGTAGCCCCTAAATCAAGGTCGCTATTCGCGAACAAGTCTTGATTGTTTGTAATGAGTTCTGACACTACACCTTTCATCTTCTCCGGCGCAGTGACTTCCGTCAAGTCGACTGCCGATACCTGCCGATCAACCGACCCTATCTGTACTTCATGTACTTCCTGAACTGTCGTTACCTTCCCCACAACACAACCCCTTCTAACTCTATACGTCTTGTTTGTGTTGTTCACTATCAGTATGGTGATTATTTTGCTTGACTACCGTGCTTGTCACTAACAGTCCCGGTTCTTGTGCTATGAATCCCTTGTCTGTTTCCGAAATCTCTAAGAGTGTCTCTCTTGCAAAATACGGAGCATTCTTCATCCGTACCTGGAGTACTTCTGCCGTCTGAGGTTTTATCACTTTCGTCTTAGTCACTCTGACTAAAGACGAAATGTGGATGCCCTGTTCATAGGGCACATAAACACTCCCGACTCTGAGTTTCTTCAAGTCAAAATAAATCCTCACCCCGTTTTTGTCTAACCAATCATTCCCCAAAATAAAGTTCCTGTTGAGCCCTGATACCACGTAGAACTTATGCTTAAATTTTTGCCCCGCTACCATAAATAGTCTAATTCTGAACTCCCCAATACTTGTAAAGCTTCTCCACTAACTGACTGTAACGACACATCTCCCTTTCCTAACTTTGGCTTATGACTGAGTTTATCGTAAGCCCCCTTGCTAATCAAAGACACCTCTGCTCCCGTATCGATCAAGCTACGAAATCGTTGCTTCCCAATTTGAACACTATGCACTTAGGGCTACCCGCTACGTTAATGCTAAACAACTGACTCTTTCTACTTTTCCGGTCCTGCGTAACGGCTTCGTGTGCCCGCCGCAGAACCTTCTAGTTTTCCTGCCTCGACGGAAACCTTCTTTGACCTTGTGGCCGCCTGTTTCCGGCCTTTCTACATTCCCGCTGAATGTGACCTCGTTCCCCACACTTCCAGCATTGAATCGGGGGACGCATTGTTTGCTGACCAACCGCCCCTATCACTCGGCAATTTCTTGCCTGGTGCCCTACTCTCCCGCATTTAAAACAATTACGGTGACGAGCATGGTCTACTTCCATCGCCTCTTCTCCACCCCTAGCTGTCGCTCTCGGCTGAGCAACTGGTCGGCTGTTTATCGTACGTAGCTCAAACCTATGGCGGAGGTTCTCCTCCTGCATGGCCACCTGTACGGCCCTATCTAATGTATTTGAGTTATCCCGCAGGACTTTCATCTTAAGAAAGTCGTGCGCCAATCCGTCAACAAAGAAATTTGTTAGTTGCCGTTGTACCACAGCAGCGCCCATCTGACTCGGGAAGGCTTCGCCGGCCAAAGTCATTAGTCGCTCTGCATACAGAGGCACACTTTCCCTCGGGTTTTGTTTCACCCGCTGTAGCAAAGCAAACGCGTGATTTTCATCGGCGATTTCGCCGAACCTTACGGTCAGCTGCCTTTTCAATTCATCCCAATCCCCTGCCGCTTCAGTTTGTAAAAATCGGTGGATAAAGTCACTCACCACCCCTGAGCTTGCTTGATAAGCAATGACGGGGCGCCTGTTAAGGGCGCTCCGTAGCACTGTGTATTTGTCAATTTCTTTGATCCACTCCCTAAATTTTGTAGGCTTTCCGTCAAACGTTCCTACCATCTGCCCTATACTCTGAGCGTTAATCGCCTGACTCATTTCCTCTACTTTTTCGCCTAAAATCCTAAACACTTCCTCTGCCTTTTTTTTTTTTTTTTTTTAAATGTAACAACAACACAACCCTAGCTAACTGGTCTGGCTCCTCTATAAGACTCAACAAGGGTTAAACGAAAAAGTCACTTACCCCGTGATCCCTTCGGCTGTTGGTCTTGAATGAGTCGCGGACGTCTCGTGGGCTAGAACTCTGTTTTTTTCTTGACGTGGGCTCGAACTCTGCTTTTCCTGAAGTGGGCTCGAACTCTGCTTTTCTTGAAGTGGGCTCGAACTCTGCTTTTCTTGACGTGGGCTCGAACTCTTCTCTTCTCTTTCTGGTCTGCTCTTCCACCCTTGCGTCGTTGGCTGTCGATTTGGTGCTGATAGTCTAGTTTTCTGTTGCTTCGTTGCTTTGTTTCTTCCCGTTCCGAGATCCTGGTCACGGCACCAAAATAAGAAGATAGGTAGTGTTACACTACCGCAGCCACACGCAAGGTGTTGTTGATGGAAGACGCAGCCAGACAAGAGTGTTTCCAGAAGAGTCTTTTATTTCTTGGTCATCGTGTGTCTAATAGGTTGGGCACAACCAACCTACTAGCATGGCATACTAAAATGGCGAAAATACCGGAACTCGGTCTCTCGCTTCTCCGCTCCCTCTATCTATCTCGTTCCCTTCGTTCTGAGCTCTCTCCCCATCTATCTCGTTCCCTTCGTTGTGAGCTCTCCTCCATCTATCTCGTTCCCTTCGTTGTGAGCTCTCCTCCATCTATCTCGTTCCCTTCGTTGTGAGCTCTGCCCCCATCTATCTCGTTCCCTTCGTTGTGAGCTCTCCCTCCATCTATCTCGTTCCCTTCGTTGTGAGCTCTCCTCCATCTATCTCGTTCCTTTCGTTGTGAGCTCTCCCCCCATCTATCTCGTTCCCTTCGTTGTGAGCTCTCTTCCGGTTCTGGTGTTTCCCCCCACTATATATACACGTTCTGGAGGGCATCGCCTCTTTGTCTCAATCAGTCAAAGGGGCTATTACTGTCACCCATAATATTCCCCATCTATTATGGTGGTCAGCGCCCCCTGACCCTATCTGTCAAAGGAGCTATTACTGTCGTCCCTAATATCCCACATCTGCTCTGGTGGACAGCGCCCCCTGACCCTAGAGGTCAAAGGAGCCATTACTGTCATCCCCAATATCCCCCATCTGCTTTGGGTGAACAGCGCCCTCTGCGTGAAACTGGAACTGATGTGAGATGCGGTGACCTGGCTTGTAACTGAACTGGGCAGATGCTGGCTGAGATACTAGCTCTGCAAGGGATGAAATCAGAAGGGTGTGAGAAGACATATGGAATAGTCTGCTGAAATGGCAAGCGCCCTCTCCAGCACAGACACCTGATGGGAGGAGTGGATGGATTAAAAGCACTTTACCATGGGAGCAGCGAACACTCTCTGGAACTGCGCTGAAAAAAGCTGGGGCTCTGTAAGGATGAGGATCACTGAAACTACTGAACTCTGAACGCCCCTCTGTGACCCTGAGCCTGCCTGAGAGAGGTCTGGGGGTGAACTGAGGGATACAGTGTCAACCTGTGAGCAGGTACCTGAGCTGGGAAGCACCT
Source organism: Semisulcospira habei (assembly GCA_036245525.1). Classification (NCBI taxonomy): domain Eukaryota; kingdom Metazoa; phylum Mollusca; class Gastropoda; family Semisulcospiridae; genus Semisulcospira; species Semisulcospira habei. The sequence goes on along the minus strand of BTPG01000005.1, from coordinate 138,886,565 downwards.
GTCTCCTGAGGAGAGGTCCGAAGATGATGGGACCCACTGACACGGCTGGATGGAATGGGAAGACATTGAGGAGTCTGGACGGCATCTGTCCCTTGACTGGCGGTCTGGAGAGGGGAGAACCCCTTACATTAGCTGACCAGGAACCTATTACTGACTCTTCATAATTATTCTTGTCAACAGGAGACTGTGTTTCCTCACTACACAGTGGGCTCATTATGTATTAATTAGTCCCAGCTCCCAGATCGCGTACTGCCCGCGATCGTGACCGCTTAAAAGTGAGCTTGATGTAATTTCCACTCGAAATTATCAATCATAGTCCCCCAGCTATAATAAGGCCAGGCCACTTGTCAACTTTACGAAAGCTAGTGGTAGCTAAAGTGGACCGTTCCATTACCCAATCCGTGCTCTGCCCCGAGTTACTCAATTATACCCTCGTTATTTTCATATCAAGGGAAATTAAAAAATTACCCGACCGTGAAATTGGC
>BTPG01000005.1:138849838-138886070 GCA_036245525.1 Semisulcospira habei | reverse complement strand
TATTTTCATATCAAGGGAAATTATAAAATTACCCGACCGTGAAATTGGCCGTATACACTTATAGTATAACATAACTCCTTCTACCCCAGACACACCGAGCAAGATTAGGATCGACCATGATAGTTCAAGGGTGATGCCAGAATAGCTTGGCGCCTATGGGCGCCAAGTTATTCTGGCATCACCCTTGAACTAGCATGGTCGATCTGTGTCCTGCACTGCAATGCAGTCTTCAGAGAACAACGCCAACATTTGGGGGTTGCGGTGATGGGGTAGAATGAGTTTACTGAAGTAACACTTCCAAACTCTGGGAACTGAATGCACCCGTCAGTGGGGCCACAAGAATGAAGGAAGATGATAATGTTACCCTCGAAGACGGTGTCTCCATCACCTATTCCCCACACTGACAACAGTTCTCACTTATCTCCGAATAGATTGTTATTTCTTAATACAGATTTAAGTTCTAATGGTCACTGTGACTCTGTTTTAAAGCCGGTTCCACTAATGCTGTACGTGTCGGTAGCGCGGGTTTTGTCACAATATCGCGACAAACAACGCTACCGACACGCAAATGGCATTATAAATGCTCTCTCTCTCTCTCTTTGGCATTATATTACTAAATAAATAAAATACACATGTATTCAGTATTGGCCCGGCCAGACGCGCTTGCTACACCTCTGAGAGGCAATAGTTATTCAGTAGTGCCGGGCGCTTCAGTGGTCGATTCGCCGAACCTCAAGCAGGCTAAACAATCAGGCGCTCACAGTTATACGGTCGATGCGTCTCCTGCTCTGCCGAGCTGGCGCCAGACGTGATAGAGATGAACACGGTCATGACGACATTCGCACCAAAACACTGAACTGCAGCCGGGCACCTTTACACACATATTCAGTCGCGACAAGTGGTTACGTTGTGTTGCCGCAGGCCAGGGGGACTCGCGGCAGTGATCCACTTTAGACTGTAAACTGCTGACGTGTAAGGTAGGTCGTCTTTTCATCTCTACTTCATTTGACCGTACCGTTTGGCCATATTCGCGTTCTCCGCAGTTCAACCAACGACGCCTATACAAGAGAGGTTGATTCTCGTTATTCTACACTGACTGACAACAGTGTCAGTGCTGTGTTGTCAGTGTATTCCTCTGTATTCTACAGTGCCGGAAGCGGACAGGTAGGGCGCGGGCTAGCAGCGATAGATCCAGTTTTTGCTTTGGGGGTGCGGTTTTTATTATCGACTGACGGCACATCCATTTCAAGTGCAAGAAGCATAGAAGTTCTCACGAGTCCCTGCAGTCGCAGGGCCGGCTCATGAGAATCTATACCTCTTCCTAGCAGTACTGACAAACTGTATGACTGAGAATCCGTCAACGCTTCTTACTCCTGTTCCTAGCGACTGGCCCCATGTACACGGACACACTTGGCCTGGCCAGTGTTATTATTAGATGTGCTGCTAGTGAGGTTGTCACGATCAGCGGAGGAGACTATGATCCGAAGCTGGCACGAACATAATTATGTACACTGCCTTTGGTATCTTTCTGTTAACCCATTTAACCCCGAGGCACTACCGGCAGGACTAAGTTGGCCGGATCGACCAGGCCGCGCCAAACTAATCTGGCACTACCCAATTATCATGGTCGACTCATCTCCTCGCAGCTGCTACATAGTTCACAGTTTAAGTGACACCTCCCAAATTCAGTTGGGAAAATGCGGCCGTGGGGTAAAATGCGTTAAACAGGATCATTACCCATGAATTATCATGGTTGATCCATCTCCTGCAACTGGTACGCAGTTGTTAAGTGCACCTACGAAATTTGGGATATGCGGTGGCCCTGGGGTAGACAGTGCGTTAAACAAGGTCATTGCTCCTTCGTCGAACAAGGCCAGTGGTGTTTCATTTGTCAAGTCGGTCATATCAGGACTGCTGTAGTTTTGAGCGTCGTCAGATAGTCGATTAAGTTCACGTGTAATGTCAATGTGTGTGTGTGTGTGTGTGTGTGTGTGTGTGTGTGTGTGTGTGTGTGTGTGTGTGTGTGTGTGTGCGTGCGATGGCGTGCGATGGTGTGTGTGTGTGTGTGAATTGTATGAAGCGGCATGCGAGCATCAGGTGTAACTATGTGTACTGTGTCAGTCAGTCACATCTTTCCCTCTTAGTCCATAAGCCAGTCCTGGCTACCGTGCACCCCCCCCCCCTCCCCAGTACTCAATAAGATGGGTCCAAAGTGTGTACCATGTGTGTACCAAAGTGTATATGGGTCACATTGAAATTAATGAAATGATCACACATTTTTATGCTCAATATGCATACTTTGTTAAGAAAACTGGCAACAAAAATATTTAAACAGAGGAGTATGACGTAAGCACTTTTTATGATCATTTTTCGTTCCTTTGCTTACAGGTAAAATGGGCGTAGGGCAGCAGATTTAGCCACTGTGGCCCCTAAATGGATCATAGCATCATAAAATCAGGTTGGGAGTAACTGTGGTACTCTATCCTAACCAATAAAACCTAAAAAAAAGACCTGTCAGTTGTATACAAAACTTCTGAGGGCATCTGAAACAGCGTATGTTTCCCAATTCGGCAATTTTAAATGGGAAAAAGCTATCATTCACCATAAACGTACCGTAAAGGATGCCGATTTTCCTTATTTTCTTGCACTTTATGCTCACATTATTGAAACTTAATAGGTAACGAGAGGTCAAAGTGAAATGGAATAACTTTAATAATTTTTTCTAATTAATTTCGTGTATTTTTACAACTTGGGGGTAGGGATACAAATTCAACCACTGTGGCACTCACAGTGATCACAGCATCACCTAGTCAAGTTTATAATAATTTTGACATCCTGTTTTAATGATGCAAGCCTGAAAATGGACTGCCAGTGCTATAGCAAATGTCTGAAGGCATCTGGCACATTATTATTATTATTTTTTTTTTGCGATTTCGCGGAAATGGCCGTTTACTGTGTGCACAAATACCTTCACTGTGAGCCAGAGATTCAATTTTTTTTTCATTCTGTTTTTTTTTCAGAGGATGCAGAAGGTGTGCCGTAACATAATATTGCCTGATTTGGGCTTCTGGAATAAATTCTGATTTATTTAGAGGAAAATGTTTGTCAACCTCATTTAAGCATCCGCAAAGAGCATGAATGGGGGTACCCTTGCGCCATCGGCTATATCTCTGCTGTGTTCCTAAGGATTTTAGGGGAACATGGCTTAAACATCTCAGGACATACTAAGGTACACTTTGAAACCCATCTTATTGATTACTGGGGGGTGGGGGGTCACGGTAGCCAGGTCTAGCTTATGGAGTATGTAGCCTAGCTCCTGCGCCGGCTCTGCTGTGGCCTGTGTCTACTGACGCTACACTCCGCATATCTACGCATAGCAAACTTAGAGTGACGTAGTGGGGTAATTGACTTTGCGTAGTGACGGAAGTTAATGCGAAGCATCCACTCCCCCCCACCCCACCCCCCCCCCTCCCCTAACAGTTCTTCTGAATATAATTAATTATTTAAAGACTAAATGTGCCAATTTTTTTCAGTAATTTTTTTTTCTCATAAACTGAGAAGCAAAATAGTATTTGCTTGTGGCACTCTTTTTTTCCTGCACTGAACACCTGTGACCTAGTAACCAGTGCGCACACTGTGACGTGTATTTACAAGCACACGAGGAAACCCTGTAGCGGCAGTCTGGTCAATCCTTGAGGTCACATGTTTACAATTTTGCAGACCCCGTCCATGGCGAGGGTCTGCTGCTGGGAGTTTACCATCCCTGCGGATTCAGTGGTCCTGACAGAGACCCTGTTACTCCGCTTCCACTGGGAGACAGCATTGACAGCATTATTAATGTTATGCACTAGCTAGACCACATTCCAACATTCACAGCTGAACCTGCACAGTAAGGAAAGTACTCTTGTGCCGACGTCGGCCGCAGTGGGCCCGCGTACATCCGTGCGCGGGCCCACTACGGCCGACTTAGGCCCGATGACCTTTGCTTACTGGGATACTCAGATGATATTAGTATTAGTGATTTATTTAACACTTTGGCTATCAGTAGCGCTTAAAAAAAAGAAGAAGAAGAAGTATATTCAGTACTGCAGGAATCCGGTCTGCGACAGAAAGCGCTACTGACAGGCTTAGCCGGGTTGATGAGGGGGAGGGAAGAAGCCCGGCGGGTGAGGGGGGGGGGGGGGGGGTGGTGGGTGGGTGTGGATATGCCCTAAAATCATAGTCGTGATACGTGATTGGATTTTTAAAAAAGTTTTTGTTGTGATTCGTGATTGCAGGTCAGTTTATCACCATCGTCAGTGATCCTTGAAATTAGTATTCGTCGTGAAATCTGAAAACCAAAAAAAGATCTTGTCTTTCGGCCAGTGAAAAGAAGTTCTGCAAGTCAGTGTTATTTTCTCGCTCCACAGTTTTTTTACCACCGTGAAACGTGAATTCATTTATTTTGAATTAGTGATTGGTAAATTGCAGAATGAACTGTCTTCAGTCCGTCATGGTACCCCTTTATACCCCGCCCCCCCCCCCCCCTCGATTTTACACCTCCCCCCTCCCAATCCCCTTTCATGCTGTGTGACATGTTCTATCTGGCCTATTATATTTTGATTTTGGTTTTCTGATGACCGTATTAACCCGTTCAGTGCCGAGAAATTATGAACACCACCCAACTGCAAGAGGTTGCGGGGGCTCATGAGGATCTGTGCCTCTTGCTGACACCACTTTGAAGCCATATTCCTGGGACAGCTAGGGCTGATGGGTGTTGAATCTCCGAAGATTGCAGAAACACAGTCTCGGCGTCAGCTGGCAGTAAGCGGGTTCAGTTGGGTGTACTTAGAACATCTGTCATAAAGTATTATTTCTCATATATCATATATGCGAAACCATAAAAACTACCATACTTTGAGCTGTGACATCCTGGTATGTAATGTGTTCCTGCGTATCCCCGGATCTGTATTGGACAGTTATAGGGTGTTCAATGGAAAGTAGGCATACCATGTAGGCCTACACCTTCTGTCACAATGTAACATCGGGGTTTGTGTTGATTTCTAGCCCAGCTGCAAATTCCGGTGCCCCTTCTACAATGTCACATTGCTTGTAAAACAACAACAACAACAACAAATCAAATCTTGATGCGTGCTTTCATGCAATGTCCAAACAAAATAGATGTCCGTCGCTTCACCAGCAGCAGCGGTCTCTAACACAGTAGCATAGGGGAGGGGCCCCGATTATGAAACAGTGCCTATTGTGAAAAACCTTACTCCGGTCGAAACAGAATAACTTTTCCAAATTCTTTAAGCTGGGACATCCTGGTATGTACGTGTTCCCGCGCATCCCAGGACGTGTACTGGACAGTTACAGGGTGTTCAATGGAAGGTAGGCATACAATGTAGGCCTACACCTACCATCACAATGTAACATCGGGGTTTGTTTTGATTTCTAGCCCGGTTGCAAATTCCCCCAACGTCACGTTGTTTGTGAAAAAAAACTTGAAGCCTGCTTACATGCAATGTCCAAACAAAATATGTGTCCGTCACTTCAAATGTTCACCAGCAGTAGCAGTCTCTAACACAGTACATCCTGAGGATTAAACTATCACTAAAAAAAAGATATACTTTGAAGTCTACGTCACAGTTCTGGAGACAGATAGACCATGATAGTTCAAGGATGGTGTCAAAATAGCTTGGCGCCTACAGGCGCCAAACTATTCAGACACCACCCTTGAACTATCATGGTCGATCAGCAGCCTGTCGTAGCATGTCAGGGCTTTGTGGGCTAATGAAGATCCTGGCATCTGCAAGAGACACAGATTCTCATGAGACCATGCAAATGCAGGGGATGATGAGAATATATACCTCAGTCATGCTGTCTCCATACGCCTCCATAAGGACTAATCCGATACGAATGCGGTCCGAATCCGAAGCGGCCTCGAAACATATTTTTGAAGTTCGTGCATGTCGCTTTTACGATTTTGTGTTATGTGTCTGATGCGGAACCGACTGTGAAACGCACACGACACAATTTATGAACGAAAAATGCATTGTCGTATCGGGTCCGGATCGTACTCGTATCGGATTCGTACATATGGAACCGTAGCTTAAGTTCGGCTCTAATTGTTTCTCAAATTGTGTTATACATTTCGACCATGCACGGAGATTTTTTACTCGAAGAACATGCAAAAAATCAGTGTGTCTACGTCACCCGCAGTAGGCCTGCGCACGAACGTGCGCGGGCCCACCGCGGCCGACTTCAACACGACAGCGTTTAGCTTACTGGAGATGGGCCATAATTATATGGAGCTGGCTTTGACTGGCTTTATTTTTTTGTGTTGAGCAGAACAGACTAGGACTGTTACGTGGTGGAATTTTAGTCGAAGTATGATAAAAACACACCAGACACACACACGTAGAGTTCTTTAAAATGAACCTCGTTCAGCTGCAATCCGTCACACGTGGCTTAAGGATGTAGACAATACTGGAGTAACAGTTCCAACAATATATAATTCAGCGATGCGATATCCACACAGTAATGCACTTTCAAATGCACAAACTACTGATACAAAGTCTCTTCTGCAATGTCCACACTGCCACACAAAGTTTCTCATACACAGCGCCTCTCGCAATAAACTACCTGTCTCTACAACTGACAAAGCAAGACAATGTACGAACGGGCTTTCCCAGCGCCCTCCTTATAAATACTACGAAAATCTAGAATCATCTACGGAAATCATACAACGCAACCAATCAGAACGAAACACGCAGCCGAAGCTCATTAAAATAAACTTTCCAGAAAAAAATATAACAGGCTACAAAAACTCGGCTGCTCACTTCAGCTCTAAATTCTAGCGTATAATTAAGACACATAAAAGTATGGTATCCCTATCACCACGTTCCATGAAAGCTCAAAAAAGGTACGAGAACATTCCCAAAACAAAATAAAAGCTGCTCAATTCACGCGCACAGGAAAACAAAAAGTAGCGAAAATGTTGCGATGCCAACTACCCGACGTGACACTTACGATGTCACTAGACAGTGCGACCTCTCCAGAACGCACCGGACTAAACACAACAAAACGAAATCGGCTCTACTCACGAACAAAAGAAAATCTTACTAAAAAGGCACGTGAATCGTAACCGTGAAAGCTCAAATAAACATCAGATCGTTACCTACGATCAACACACGCACGCTCTCACAGGATACCACAATCGTAACATTACCCCCTTCTTAAGAATGAAATTTCACAAAAATTTCTTCTCAAATTTCAAAAAATACGGTTGTGGCTGTGTAAACCTACACAAAACCCTAAACAAATATAATTTCACATCAAAAATCAAATTAAAATAAACGTCTCACAGTTCCTGTAAACAGTCCTGAGCATCGAAATGTTTCATACAAAAGTTCTGGACACAAAAATGTTCATTTAAACTGCTCTGCTCAGGTAATCTGCTCCAAAATTCTGCGAACCCTTGATAGACTGTAGTTTAATGTCAAAAAGGTTCTCGACGTCTAGTCTTTCGTCATCAGCAAGACGCACCGATGCGGCCATTTGTGTTTTGTCTTGACGACCTCTCGCAATATACTTCTTCAGCAAATTAGCATGGTACGTTTTCACCTTGTTGTTGACCTTGACTCTGTAGTCGTTGATGCCAACCACCGTGTCGACAACGTATGGTCCCTTCCACTGCATCAGAAATTTGTTGTTGTCGGTAGGAAAAAGAACCAATACTTGGTCACCTGGCTGGAATCGTCGAGGTTTTGCCTTACGATCATAGTAATGCTTCCCCTTGTTCTGCGCCTTCCATAGTTCTTCTCGAGCCATCCTGAGGGTATCTTCCAGCTTCTCTCTCAGGTCGAAGACGTACTGGTAGCTGATTTTCACCTCAGGTGCGTCGATATCCTTGGTCCACAGCTCCTTCAGAATGTGCATGGGCCCCCTTACAGTCCTACCGTACAGTAATTCAAAAGGGGAAAACCCTGTCGAATCCTGAGGAACTTCATGGTATGCGAAGAGCAAGGCATTGATGTATCTATGCCACAACCTTGGCTGCTCAGCAAACAGTTTCTTCAACATAGCCTTTGAAGTTCCATTAAACTTTTCAACCAGCCCATTACACATGGGGTGATAAGGGGTGGTAGTAAGGTGTCGGATGCTCAATAGCCGGTTGACGTCCTCCATGTAGTCTGAGACGAACTGAGTTCCTAGGTCACTCAGGATCTCTTCAGGAATTCCTAAACGGCTGAACATGTCGACGAGCGCCTCTGCTACTGTTGGAGTGTCGATCTTTTTCAATGGTATGGCTTCAGGATAACGTGTAGCGTAGTCCACCAGGGTCAAAATGTATCGATGACCATCTTCACGCGGAGGAGATATTGGCCCCACAAGGTCAACAGCTACCCGCTTGAAAGGCATATCGATCAATGGCATTTTCTCTAGAGGAACCTTGGGCACCTTTCCCTTGGAGATTGTCTTCTGGCATATGTCGCACGATCTGCAGAATCGGGTGACGTCGCCTCCCATATCAGGCCAGTAGAAGACGGCTCGGATTCTATCGAGCGTCTTGTTGATTCCCAAATGTCCTCCCAATATGGAATCATGTGCCAATTTCATCACCTGCATTCTCAAAGGTTCAGGAACTACTACTTGATGCACAGGTTGCTGTCGAATATCCGGTACAGGATATCTTTTCTGGTCTCGAAGGTTATCTCTTTTCCCTTTCGCGTTACGGGCTCGGTCTGACCTCGGAACTTGTCAAGCGTGGTGTCGGCTCTCTGTAGTTCCACCAGCATTTCTTTATTCACCACTGCTGCTTCCGTGTTGTCCGCCACTTTTAGAGGGATGGTCTGGTGACTCTTCTTTGCTTGACTTCTCGTGGTAATAGAACATATTTCAGGTCTCCACTCTGGATCTGGATCGTCTGCGTTTCTGGCACCATCAATGTTTCCGATGATGAGGTCGTAGACTGGTGTCTTCACGCACAACGCCTTCACCTCTCCTGTCAAGTATGGGGTGTCGACACTGACTTTGGCAAGGGGGATAATCCTTACAGTTCCGTCAGCCACAATGAGGGTGGTCCACTCCTGTAGCTTCTGGTCTTCAACTACTAGGTCCTCTCTCACGATGATGCAGCTACAACCAGTGTCTCTCAATACTCTCACTGGTGTGTCGCCGACGAATCCTGACACCACCGGCATGTTCGGCACTTCATTATCAGGCAGCGCGATGTTTGAGACTCGTAAAAATGTAGCCCCATCTCCTACTGGGATGCGTCCATTCTTTTTGAAAGATTCAATCAGCTCTGGTGTCACTCGCGTTTCTCTAGACTCAAAGTCATTGGATGACGTCACATCAGTCATTGGCTAATACAGCGGCAGCTCTGTGTTGAGACGTGGTACTGCTTCTGCCTGCTATCCCACGATCTTGGTTGGATCTTCTGATGTTGTCGCCTCGGGGAACATCTTTAGAAGGACACTGTATCGCTTTGTGACCTTTCTTTCTACAGAGAAAACATGTCAGGTTCTCCACCGACTTGTATCTCGGGGTGTCTCTGACGTTATGGATTTCCTCTGCTGGTGCAGACACATGCTGTGGCTTACTGGACCCGAACTTCATGTTGTGAGCGTCAAGGTATCTTTGAGCGAAGTCGGCCAGGGCCTTTAGTGACTGGTCTTTTTGCTCTCTGAGGTGGGCGGCCAGGTCCTTAGAACATGCGCTGAAAACTTGTTCTTTGATGATGAGGTCGCACAGGTCTTGGTACTCTCTGATTAGGCCAGCCAGCTCTATCCATTTCTCCAGGTAGCTTCTGATTCTTTCAATGAATAGCCCGGGTGTTTCTCCTTCTTCAGGCTTGCAGTTCCGAAATCATCGCCTGTAACCTTCTTCAGTGAAATCGTACTGTCTCAACAGGGCGGCTTTCAACTGTGTATAATCTTCGGCTTCTTCTCTTGGTAAGTGGGTGTAAAATTCAAGCGCTTTGCCAGTTAGAAGTGCGCTCAGTTTAATAGCCCAAGTCTCTTGTTTCCAATTGTTGCTATTTGCGAAGCGCTCGAATCGCTCCAGATAAGCGTCCATCTTATCTAAATTATCAATGAAAGGTGGAAGTTTTGGCGCACGGGCTGTTTGTTCTCTGCTCGCTAATGCTGTTGCTTCATTAGTTCTCTGGCTCTGTGCCTCTATCTCCATCTGCTTCAGACGAATTTCGTGTTGTCGCTGCCTCTCCGCCTCTTCTCTTTGTTTTTCTGCTTCTGTTTCGATTTCAAGTTTCCTGATTTCACGTTCTCTAGCTCTTTCTTCTCTCTCCAATCTCTCCTTTTCTTCTCTCTCTCGTCTCTTTTCTTTTTTCTCCTCTCTCTCTAGTCTCTCCTTTTCTTCTCTCTCTCGTCTCTTTTCTTCTTTCTCCTCTCTCTCCAGTCTCTCCTTTTCTTCTCTCTCTCGTCTCTTTTCTTCTTTCTCTTCTCTCTCCAGTCTCTCCTTCTCTCTCTCTTTTACAAACTCGATGAGTTGAGCTCCTTCGAGTCCACATTCCTTTCCAATTTTCAGGAATGTCTCCATCTCCGATGTCGCCATCTCTGCTTTTCACTGCTGGCTGTTTTCTCCTGCTACCCTTTCCACTGAACCAACTGAAGAGGTCTCGTCGGGGTCGCCAAAATGTTACGTGGTGGAATTTTAGTCGAAGTATGATAAACACACCAGACACACACACGTAGAGTTCTTTAAAATGAACCTCGTTCAGCTGCAATCCGTCACACGTGGCTTAAGGATGTAGACAATACTGGAGTAACAGTTCCAACAATATTTAATTCAGCGATGCGATATCCACACAGTAATGCACTTTCAAATGCACAAACTACTGATACAAAGTCTCTTCTGCAATGTCCACAATGCCACACAAAGTTTCTCATACACAGCGCCTCTCGCAATAAACTACGTGTCTCTACAACTGACAAAGCAAGACAATGTACGAACGGGCTTTCCCAGCGCCCTCCTTATAAATACTACGAAAATCTAGAATCGCCTACAGAAATCATACAACGCAACCAATCAGAACGAAACACGCAGCCGAAGCTCATTAAAATAAACTTTCCAGAAAAAAATATAACAGGCTACAAAAACTCGGCTGCTCACTTCAGCTCTAAATTCTAGCGTATAATTAAGACACATAAAAGTATGGTATCCCTATCACCACGTTTCATGAAAGCTCAAAAAGGTACGAGAACATTCCCAAAACAAAATAAAAGCTGCTCAATTCACGCGCACAGGAAAACAAAAAGTAGCGAAAATGTTGCGATGCCAACTACCCGACGTGACACTTACGATGTCACTAGACAGTGCGACCTCTCCAGAACGCACCGGACTAAACACAACAAAACGAAATCGGCTCTACTCACGAACAAAAGAAAATCTTACTAAAAAGGCACGTGAATCGTAACCGTGAAAGCTCAAATAAACATCAGATCGTTACCTACGATCAACACACGCACGCTCTCACAGGATAACACAACCACAATCGTAACAAGGACAATGACTGTGACTTGGCCGTTAATATCGTCTTGGTTGTGGATTATTGCCGCAGAGCCGGCCTGTGGGTGATTTCAGTCTGCGGCCAACGTCGACACGACAGCGTTTTGCTTACTGGGTATAGGTCCTAATTATATAGAGCTGCCTTTAACTGTCTTTATGTTTTTGGTCTGCAGAATGGGCTACTACTATGACCCGACCGTTCTTATCATCTTGGTTATCGTGTTGCCGATTATTGGCGGGCTGTGGGTGATTGCCGTCAGCATACTGCTGTGTAAAAAGTGCTGCTTCAAGAGTAAGTAGCCAGCACAGATATGAATGTACTTTGTATATATCTGTTAATGGTCTTTGAAAAATCAAGCATCTCAACCCCTTCCCTACCATCCAACAGTCATCATAATTATTAGCGAGCTAAGTACCGGTCAAGTAACTAGGTAACCAACCAACTCACAAACCTACCAACAAACCACCTAACTAACCTTGCTACTGCAAACTACAAACCAGCCAATCTGCGAACCAATGAACAAACCAGCTAACATACCTACCCACCAACGCATGAACCCACCCGGCAACCTACCAATCACGCAAATAAGTAACCAGGCAACCTACAAACCTACCAACAAACCACATTACTAACTTGACAATAAATCAAACTAAAAACCAACTAGTCTACAAAATAACGAAGAAAACAGCTGTTTAACTTGCGATAATTCCTGCTGGAATCATCGCGAGTTAAACCCGCTACCGATACGCATAGGGTTAACATGCCACCTCACCAACCTATGAACCTACACGGCAACCCACCAACCAGCCAGCCACAAAGCACATTTTGCTCGCTCTAATTCCATAATTATTTTACAGCTTTCACTTTAGTTTCTTTCCACTTTTCAGCACAGACATTTGGGATGATTTTGAGTCCTCCAGCTCCTCTTCCGGACGTCAGTTTGGAGATGACATCACTTGCATCATCATCAGCAGCATCAGCGGCAGCGACAACAACGACACCAGCAACGTGGACGGGGCCAGTGACATCACCATCATCCATAGCAGCGGCGACTGACAACGCCCAGGCATCAGGCAACAGCGCGCCCTACGGCTACGGTGCCACGTTTCATGGACCACCACCCTACAAGGCGGCTTCCAAGGCCTCTTTTTGATTCGGCGATGATGGTGCCAGGTCAGAGATGGTGAATTTAACCCCTTCGCTACCAGGTGACGACAAGCACCATGGCCCAGGTTGCAAGAGGTAGAGTAATCAGCCCCGGCAGTCGCGGGGGCTCATGAGGATCTCTGCCTCTAGCGGGCTCTACGTGCATCTTTTTTTTTATTTTAATTTTTTTTTAGGAGGGTGGTGGCTCGGTATTCGATGGTTCCAGAGAGTAAATTCAGGCCACTGGCAGTGAAGGGGTTAAAGCTGGAATCTGACGTCAAACGAGTGTTATAAAAAAGAACAGTTTCAGCAGCAATCATTAGCTATAAGTGAATAAGCACCACACGCTTAGCGACTACAACAAAACTAAACCACAAAAAACATCAACACAAACACTAACGGCGTCTACAGCTATAGTGTACAACTACTACTGAAAACTGTTGCTACTGCTGCAGTTAATTAAAAGAAAGAACCAGATACAGACATTGTAAATTACCGTTAATTCTCAGCCATTGTTTCACTCTACAATGAACTACTAGTAGTTTTGTCTATTCTAGCATTTTACGTGATGTAAAATAGTCGTATATTGTAATTATGTGTTGATGTGACTCTTTAGCGCTGGCATTAGTTGCATGAGTGAGCTTAAACCCCGCCATGGAGGAGCAGCTTGCTTTGTGGCTTGAGCAGGATTTCAGCTCAGTTATGCAACTGTACCTATGTCTGTAAGTTTGGATCCTACGTCCTGAGGCAGCACGCTCCACAATTACAGACCAGCACAAAGTGGCCGTAAGGCTTCACAATCAGTGACCAGTACACAATTATTTTAATAAACTGCTATGTACAACGCCACAGTAGATGGATCGACCGTGGTAGGTAAAGGGAGGTAATTGGCTAACAATCTCTACACATGTATAGAGATGCTAACTTTGAGCTGTTATGATCAGGTATTTTTGTGCTGAAATCATACTGAATGTGATTTTTTAAAATGAATTTAAAGAAGTGTCTTTCTATTTTGACGTTATTTTTATCATTCCATGTTATTATGCAAACTGATCTGATGTGATTTTCACCATGGTTTCTGATCATGTTGCCTTTTTGTGCAAGTGTGTGTGTGTGTGTGTGTGTGTGTGTGTGTGTGTGTGTGTTTTAATATGCAACAAACTATAGAATTTTGTACTAAATGAGAAAGTCCATTAAAATTGTACGACGTTTTGCAGTACATTTGAACGTTTAAATATTATTCTTGTTTCTGTGTGCTGTTTAACAGGAAGTGAACAAACAAACAAAGAAAAAATAAAAAAAATAAAGAAACAAGCAAGCAAAGAACAAAGAAACAAACAAACAAAACCGATTATATAGATAGTTAGCCAGTTAGACAGTGAAAATATTAGACTGTCGTTATTGTTAAAGTAGATACAGTTCCTTATTGTCAATATGAAAACGCTAAATATTCTCATTCTGACACACCAATAAGCTCCACACCTATGCTGCATTAAACGAACGAATGAATGAATGAATGAATGAATGAATGAATGAATGAATGAATGAATGAATGAAGGTACTTAGGTATTTATTTAAGGAAGGTGAGAATGTTACCCTCGAACACGGTGTATCCAACACCTATTCCCCACACTGACAACACATATAGTGTTTTGTCCTCGTTCATCTCCGAATAGATCGTTATTTCTTTGTTGAGCATTGCTGTTGCGCAATATCACGTCGGTCCATAAAGATTGAAAGTCCTAATGACCACATGTGAAGATTAAAGACCCACATGAAGCCTCTCCATTTTAGTTTAAGTGCATAGGCGCATGACGAGCTCAGTACATGTCGTTTGTTATAGGAACGCACAACGTTTTTCGCAAATATCTCCGCAAGAACCACTTTTCGATACCAATCCTAGAACAAATTCAGTGACAGCTGACTTAATACTATTCACTTTAAACTCTAACAATGTGTGAGTTTAGCTGTACAGTTGTAAAAATTTGGAGTTTTTTTTCATAAAATGGCTGATTTTACATCTCTAAATGTGCCCCAGATATATTAAGCCCAGTATAAGAAAGGTCCATTTTCACGTGAATTGGCCAAGTTCAAGTTTCAAACCTGGCATACATGAAGTCTGCATGCTTGACCTCGATATTGAAATATGCCGGGGCTGTATTTAGGGTATTGAAAACGGCTTGTTCTTGTCTCTTCACCAAATATTTACGACTTTACAGCAACATCGACAAATTCATAGGAGTTTAGTAAAACTAAAATATTCCTTATTAGGTCAATAGGGCTCGGGAAGTTCCCCGCGTTGCCTAGCAGCCTCAGCCACCATATTAAGAGGATACCATAGTCTTAAGATAGTAGCGAAGTAGTGTTTCAACACGTTTTTCTTCATGTTTCTTCCTCTTTGGAAACAAACAAAAACAGATTCTGGTTAGCGGTTTCGTAAGGGGGATGCGGCAAGACGTGCTGTTATTGCCTATAGCACGTCAGGACTTTCCTGACATTGTCCTGACAGCGATTTCCCTATAGGGCTCGGGAAGCTGACCTCATCACGCCAGTCGTGGCGGCCATCTTGTAAGGATACGGGACTAAGCGCTCATAGGGAAATCGCTGTTTTTGTAATGTCAGTTAAGTCCTGACGTACTATAAGCAATAACAGCAAGTCTTGCCATCACTGTAGAAAACCGCTCACCAGAATCTGTTGTTTGTTTCGAAAGAGGAAGAAAAATAAAGAAATAAATATCTTAAGACTATGGTATCCTCTTAAGATGGCGGCTGACGCGCCATGCTGCGGCTAGGCAACGCGGGGAACTTCCCGAGCCTTATGAGGACCTTATCGCGAATCCTCTCAAGATGGCCGCCACGACTAGCGTGATGACGTTCAGTGGCTTCCCGCCGAGCTCTATTGGACAGAAGTGCCATTTGTTCTCGAAGTGATCAGTACAGAAAAGTGTTTATTTGCGGAAGTATTTGGGAAAAACGTTGTGCGCTCCAATGTCAAACGGCCTATGACAGCTGTTACCAATATGCGAGGCCGGCCGACCCTCGCGCGAGCACGGCAGTGCACCACTTACCTTTGAAGAGTCAGTGACGACTGAGTAATGCACTGCAAGCGCAAGGTGCTGACTCGCATATTAAAGTGTAAGTGGCAAGGTCACGATTCTGAAAATTGCGTTAAGGGTGATGTCCCTTTACTATGACGTAGAGGCGTGAACACAAAGCCTACTGGCGACTATCGAGTGAAAGCGGATTTTGTTGTTTACATTTGAGTGCCTTTCTGCTCTACACGTCAAACACTAAAAAAACAATACAATATCATCGTCTGAAAGTGATTGTTTATCGGACTTTTCGGGCGAAGATGAAGCGAAAGGTGTAAAACCTTATTGTTTTGAACCAATTGTTATTGCTCGTCGAAAAAAAGCACAAGCTACAGAAGAAGGCAGGCCGATGTTAGCAGAGGAAGACGATCATCAAACCGAACGCAGTGATTCGCCCACAGCTTGGTAAGTGCAATGTTTTCATATAACTGCTAATATAATAAGAAATGCCTGCACAATTGTGTGGTTCAGTTAGTGATCTAAAGTAGTATAGGTCATGTTTAACTCTTTTTGGTATTGATGGTGAAATTCGGTACGCAGGTCTGATTTTGTTATTGTTATTGATTGTAAATAGCCACACATTCTAAAATCGCAGAGCTGCTTTTATCGACAGAACAAATCCAGTGGAAACATCTGGAATTCTGTCATCATGTATGCGGTTAAGTAATATAAATTGCTATTTTAATAAATGACAAGTTAGTTTGAAAATCGAGTAGGCTGATTTGTCAGCCTGAGACGGAGAGCATGTTTCAACAGTTAGTGTACCTAACAGCTACTAGTGCTACACTGCCATGTTTAAATCGATTAAAATATATTTCCATCACCCCAACTGCATGAGATGGCTTGCAGAAGGGTTGTCTTCATATTCCAAGGGAATAGAATGTAGGGATGCGAAAAACGATAAACAGCATAGGCCTATTTAGTTGTTTCCAACCAGTGTACCTTGAACCTATGTAATAGGTCAGGCCTATTAGAGTGACATGTGTGAGAGTTCGTCGTGAATGTGTTTTGTTTATCTGTGTATGTGAGTGCGAGCTTAAAGTTATAAGTTCTGTAATTGTTACATGATATATATAGATATATTGCACACCAACCGGTCTTACCTTTATTTAGGCCCCATGTGTTAGGTTTATTTAATGTATTTGACCGGCTGGCGACATACATTCAATGTTCTGTTTATTTTTTTGTCACAAGCAGTGCAGGCACGTCCTGAGAAAGCCTTGTTGCTGTCGAGACGTTAAGCAATGCACAATCAATCAATCAATGCATCAGCACTCTTTTACTTATGCACATCAATAGTTTAAAGCGGTGACTGCTAGCGGTAGTTTTATGTGTTCCCATTGATCATGCAAAATGAAACATTTACCATTACTTGTATTAGAATTGTATACCTTAATAATAATATTAATAATTATTATTATTATTTACTACACATTTATACACCATGCAGATATTTCTGTTACACTGTAGTTGTACAAATAACTTGTACCACATACAACTGATCACACCACCACATGAAATACCACTGATCATACCCAAGCAGATGGTAACCACAAGGTCAGGGAACACATTTTTATTGCAATATGCTGCATGATGGTCTCAAACCTGGTACCTTTGGAATTCATACATAATGCTCTACCAACTGAGCTTTGGAAGCTTATACATCAAGTATTTCTGTCTAGCTGGGTCAGCTGCTACTAGCCAAACCAGGACTACAGGTATATATCATGAACATTACATAAATTATCTAGTAGACTTTACTGTACACTAATCGGTTAACCTTTTTGTTCCAGGACCCTGCGTTACACATCATATCGACAGTAGATCCAGTGGTGCTATGGTTGGCTGGGGAAGTACAACAGAAAACCACTTCCATCATGTGTGATGGGAAAGATAAAAGAAACATTTCCCTCTTCCACTGGAATGTACAAAGGTTTTCGCTTTGTGGACAGATAGTTAAATAAAATTTGCATAAAGCATATTCATGAACAGGTGTATGTTAAATTTGTTTGAACAGTTACAAATGAAAAGATAGGAGACGCTTAAAAAAAATAAATAAATACACAAAACAAACAGATTCAATGATATTTGGTTGCTTTATTCTGTGAACAAACAGAATGTACTTTAAGTCTAAGTTAGTTAGTTAGTTAATCATTGCTTATAAGGGTCCAGCGGACTGCAAAGAGCCGAATCAGGACCTCAGCTTGTATGAAAGAGGACTCGCCCCCCATCCGTATAAAAGATCTGCAGAAACAACCCCAACGGTAACATTGAAGGCACACCACCAGCCAGTCACTTTACAATAAAGGCTTCCCACGCAGAGGACGCTGATGCTATACTCTAGTTTAATCGACCCTCCGGTTACAAAAACAAAATAGAATATAAACATGATTACAAAATAGTAACAAAACACATAAAATGCCTACATTGCTAAATAATAATTTCATAGAAAGCCAGTGCCCATTTGGCAGAAGCGTCCAATACCACCAAGCTGACCCAGCTGACCTCATACACAAATGGGGAGTTTTGGGGAGAGTTTTCAGGAAAACAGGTAGGTGACTGGTCTAGCGAAGACTTGTGATTTAGAACTGTTAAAACTGTGAACGTTAAATCGACATGATTTTAAAACTATTTAGACCATAATAATGACAATAATGTAAAATATTGGCTCATTTTAAGCAGTGGATAATGCTTCTTCTTTCATATCATAGTTTTAAAGTAATAAATGCATTTTTAAAGGAAGTCAAACTTTAAAAAAGGAAAATTTTTTAATAAGGTAAACATGTGATCTGCAATTTTTAAGCTGTCTTAAAAAAAAATATTTTAGAGAAATTTTCTTATCAAATTTCCTGCTTTTAGTAATGAAATTTGGAGACTGTCATACACTTTGCATGTTTAAACTGGCAGAGTTGCCTTCAAGTTAAACCTAGACATGTGGGCTTCCACTGCTGATTCTTTGGTGATGCGCTCTGCCTTGTCTGACAAGGCTGCAGGTTCACTGCCTCTAAGGCTGGCCAGACTGTAGCGGAGAGCTCTTGGGCTTTGGCGGTACTTGCACAGCAGTAAGCGTTGCAGCTGAACTGTGTAGTCTGGAACAAAACACAATTGTCAATATGTTGTATGGTAAACATTCCAGTATTTTTTTTCTCAATTGTACAAATATATGGACAATTCAAAACATGAACTGGTTTGCAACAATTAATTGTATTTCCTTGCTATATACCTCCAGCTAACTTGTTTTTTTGACCCATATCAGGAGGAGACTTGGCCAGAAAATATTTTTTTTACAGTAACGCAAATTTAATCTCAGACCTCTGCCGTACGGAGCCAATGGCTTCTTAACAATGAAACGGGCCAGGCCCTAACAATATATATATATATATATATATATATATAAAAGGTCCTGATTTGGCTCTGTGCAGTCCGCTGGACCATAATATATTATAAACAATGAATAACTAACTAACTAACTATATATATATATGATTATACAAAATGTTTATTAACAGCACTAACTGATGGTGTGTGAAGCTGTAACCGGCCTGACACGAGGTTCAAAGCTGTTGGCCTTGGAATAATATACAGCAAAGCACAGCTCTCCTGCAGCAGTTTGGGCCTGGACACGCTGGCTGTTTTCATTGTAATGAAGAGCAGCCAATCGGATTCTGGAAATAAATGGTACAAATTAGATGTAACACAGAGAATATCACATTCTGCAATAAAAAAAAACTCATCACTGACAAAAAATAACCACAGATGTGGGGGGGGGGGGGGTATAAAAAAGAATATGTTCATATTGTGTACAAAATACGTTCCTTTTGGTATGTTGCAATGAGACCACTAATACCTTGATCGCATTCCAAGCCAGCTGAAAGCAGTATGCTTGGGGGCGAAGTGGAGGATGAGGCTGTGGAAGGCTTCTAATGATGCAGTCTGTTTGTCTGATGACATCTTGCCAACATCATTAATAAGCCTCCTTTCCAGCATGACCTTCTCCAAAGAGGTGTATGCTTGTGATGCTAAAACAGAAACCAAATCTTATGGATTAAATGCAGGCTCTACAGATTTTAATGGGTCATTGAAATAAACGTGACTTTAAAGCCAGCCAGTCTTTTCTAATCCATTAATAAATACATCACTACTATCTACACATTCACTCTTTTAAAGAAAATACAACATCCCTTAAATGGACATAAGTAAGTGTACGTCACAATGCCAAAAAAGTTTAACCAAGTTTAAAAAAAAACTTACCAGGTTCTAGCCACTGCCTTTCTTCTTCAAGCTGGTCATGTTGGCAGTCTGGGAAATGCTGGAATGGAAGTTCATTGTGGACACCCTGAATGTGGAAAAGGAGCGA
This sequence comes from Semisulcospira habei, assembly GCA_036245525.1. Taxonomy (NCBI): domain Eukaryota; kingdom Metazoa; phylum Mollusca; class Gastropoda; family Semisulcospiridae; genus Semisulcospira; species Semisulcospira habei. The sequence goes on along the minus strand of BTPG01000005.1, from coordinate 138,865,963 downwards.
AGACCACTTGTCTTGCATGGTGTTGCCGCAGTTGTTGGGGGTGGACATGGCACACCAATAGAGGTGGTTTCGAATGGACTTTTTCCATAGTCCAATGTCCTCACACCCCTTGACCACACTCAGTTTGTCTAGTTTCTTCCACAGACCTGCAACAACGTAAAAGAAACTACACGTATGCACATAATTAGTTTATTAAATTACTGAGTCATAAAAAATTACAGCACTAAATTTAAAGCCTTTCTTTATGACAATATTACCTTTGGCAATATGCCAGATGTCAAATCGGTGGCTGATGGCTGGATGGTTGTCTCGTAGCCACTTGGTAATTTGTGGGTGTCGGTCTGTCACCAAAGTCCCCACCACCATGAGATGGCCTTTTTCGCATTGGGGTATGTCTGTGCAAGTGACATAATCTGCCGTTTGTGTCTAGTGCGCACTCTTTGTCGTGTGTGTCCAGAATGTCAGTGAAAAGGCTAGACCAGAAAGGTGTGTAATATCATCATCATATGCAAATAAATAACCAAGGTGACTGCCAAGTGTGTAATATCATGCAAATAAATAACCAAAGTGACTGCCAAGCGCGTAATATCATGCAAATAAATAACCAAGAAAGACTGAAAAGACTGAAGCGCGCTTTTTAGGACGAACTCTTGAATTCTCATGGTCGTCATTTCCAAAGCGGCATGATACTTCTGTTTTGTTTGTTTCGCAGGTTGTGTGTGTGTGCGTGTGTGTGTGTGCGTGTGTGTGTGTGTGTGTGTGTGTGTGTGTGTGTGTGCGCGTGCGCGCGTGTGTGTGTGTGTATGTGTGTGCGCGCGCGCGCGTGTGTGTGTGTGTGTGTGTGTGCGTGCGCGCGCGCGTGTGTGTGTGTGTGTGTGTGTGTGCGTGTGTGTGTGTGTGTGTGTGTGTGTGTGTGTGTGTGTGTGTGTGTGTGTGTGTGTGTGTGTGTGTGTGTGTGTAATATATTAGCGAAATATAGCACAAAGTAGGTCTAGTTATACCGTCCGAACAGTGAAGCGAAAGGCGTGACATGAACATCTAAATATAACTCTTCCCTATTCGCTAAGCTCGTAAAGCTCGTCAGTCCCGATATGTAATAATGGGTTCACAAAACGGATACCCGCTTTTGAAACGCTCCACTTTGATGATTGTATGGGGTGGATTGAGAGAGGTAACCAGTGTCTCAGATCGTAACCGGTATTTCAAGTACTAGGCGCGGTGACGTAAAAGTTGTATTGAAATACCAGTCGCACACAACATTGAAAACTGCTATACAGCCGTGACACCAAAGACCCTGGCTCATACATAGACGTTTTAGTCACCCTGTTAATAACCCAGTAAGCAGAGATCCTCCGACCAGCCCCATTTCAAAGTCAACCGTATTTTAAATACGCCAGTAATATTAATGAAGTGGCTTGGTATATTGACTTTCCTTTGCTGATCCGGCCCTGCCACTGAAGCCAAGAACACTCAATCTTGCTACCTGCATTTGTCAAAACAAAAAAGCTAAAAAATATGATCATCCTGCCACACTAACAAGATCCAACCCTTTACTGCATTAAACGAATGAGTGAATGAATAAATAAATAAATATACTTAGGTGTTCACTTCACCCATTTAGCTCCAACACCCCGGCTACAGCAGGAGATTGATTGACCATGATAATTCAACGGTAGTGCCAGATTAGCTTGGCGCCTTCTACCCGGCCGACCTCCTGCAACTTGTACATAGTCATTAACTCCTTCTGCCCCAGAGACACCACAGCAAGATAAGGATCGACCATGATAGTTCAAGGGTGATGCCAGAATAGCTTGGCGCCTATGGGCGCCAAGCTATTCTGGCATCACCCTTGAACTAGCATGGTCGATCTGTGTCCTGCACTACAATGCAGTCTTCAGAGAACAACGGCAACATTTGGGGGTTGCGGTGATGGGGTAGAATTAGTTAAGTAACACTTCCAAACTCTGGGAACTGAATGCACCCGTGGGGCTACAAGAATGAAGGAAGATGATAATGTTACCCTCGAAGACGGTGTCTCCATCACCTATTGAAGTACCCACACTGACAACAGTTCTCACTTCAGTATCTCCGAATAGATTGTTATTTCTTAATACAGATTTAAGTTCTAATGGTCACCTGTTTTAAAGCCGGTTCCGGCACTAATGCTGTACGTGTCGGTAGCGCGGGTTTTGTCACAATATCGCGACAAACAACGCTACCGACACGCAAATGGCATTATAAATGCTCTCTCTCTCTCTGTCCCTCTCTTTGGCATTATATTACTAAATAAATAAAATACACATGTATTCAGTATTGGCCCGGCCAGACGCGCTTGCTACACCTCTGACTGAGAGGCAATAGTTATTCAGTAGTGCCGAGCGCTTCAGTGGTCGATTCGCCGAACCTCAAGCAGGCTAAAAAATCCGCAGGCGCTCACAGTTATAGTACGGTCATGACGACATTCACACCAAAACACTGAACTGCAGCCGGGCGGGCACCTGACACATATATTCGCGGCAAGTGGTTAACGGTCGCGGTGTGTTGCCGCAGGCCAGGGGCGGGACTCGCGGCAGTGATCCACTTTAGACTGTAAACTGCTGACGTGTAAGGTAGGTCGTCTTTTCATCTCTACTTCATTTGACCCGTTTGGCCATATTCGCGTTCTCCGCAGTTCAACCCACGACGCCTATACAAGAGAGGTTGATTCTCCGGCGTGATTCTACACTGACTGACAACAGTTTAGTCTCAGGCTGTGTCAGTGCTGTGTATTCCTCTGTATTCTACAGTGCGGCCGGAAGCGGACAGGTAGGGCGCGGGCTAGCAGCGATAGATTCAGTTTTTGCTTTGGGGGTGCGGTTTTTATTATCGACACATCCATTTCAAGTGCAAGAAGCATAGAAGTTCTCACGAGTCCCTGCAGTCGCAGGGCCGGCTCATGAGAATCTATGCCTCTTCCTAGCAGTACTGACAAACTGTATGACTGAGGATCAGTCGACGCTTCTTACTTCCTGTTCCTAGCGACTGGCCCCTTGTACTCAGACACATTTTGGCCTGGCCAGTGTTATTATTAGATTAGGAAAATGTGTTGCTAGTGAGGTTGTCACAATCAGCGGAGGAGACTATGATCCGAAGCCGGCACGGACATAATGTACTTTGGTATCTTTCTGTTAACCCATTTAACCCCGAGGCACTACCGGCAGGACTGACTAAGTTGGTCGGATCGAGAAGTGACCAGGCCGCGCCAAACTAATCTGGCACTACCCTTGAATTATCATGGTCGACTCATCTCCTGCAGCTGCTACGTAGTTCACAGTTTAAGTGACACCTCCGTCCCAAATTCAGTTGGGAAAATGCGGCCGTGGGGTAAAATGCGTTAAACAGAGTCATTACCCATGAATTATCATGGTCGATCCATCTCCTGCAACTGGTACGCAGTTGTTAAGTGCACCTACGAAATTTGGGATATGCGGCGGCCCTAGGGTAGACAGTGCGATAAAACAAGGTCATCGCTCCTTCGGCGAACAAGGCCAGTGGTGTTTCATTTGTCAAGTCGGTCATATCAGGACTGCTGTAGTTTTGAACGTCGTCAGATAGTCGATTAAGTTCACGTGTAATGTCAATGTGTGTGTGTGTGTGTGTGTGTGTGTGTGTGTGTGTGTGTGTGTGTGTGTGTGTGTGTGTAGTGTGTGTGTGTGTGTGTGTGTGTGTGTGTGTGTGTGTGTGTGTGTGTGAATTGTATGAAGCGGCATGCGAGCATCAAGTGTAATTACTGTCAGTCAGTCACATCTTTCCCTCTTAGTCCATAAGCCAGTCCTGGCTACCGTGCACCCCCCCCCCCCCCCCCCCCCCGGCAGTACTCAATAAGATGGATTCCAAAGTATACCATGTGTGTACCAAAGTGTATATGGGTCACATTGAAATTAATGAAATGATCATAAATTTTTATGCTCGATATGCATACTGTGTTAAGAAAACTGGCAACAAAAATATTTAAACAGAGGAGTATGACTTAAGCACTTTTTATGATCATTTTTCGTTCCTTTGCTTGTACAGGTAAAATGGGGGTAGGGCAGCAGATTTAGCCACTGTGGCCCCTAAATGGATCATAGCATCATAAAATCAGGTTGGGAGTAACTGTGGTACTCTATCCTAACCAATAAAACCTAAAAAAAAAAAGACCTGTCAGTTGTATACAAAACTTCTGAGGGCATCTGAAACAGCCTATGTTTCCCAATTCTGCAATTTTAAATGGGAAGAAGCTATCATTCACCACAAACGTACCGTAAAGGATGCCGATTTTCCTTATTTTCTTGCACTTTATGCTCACATTATTGAAACTTAATAGGTAACGAGAGGTCAAAGTGAAATGGAATAACTTTAATAATTTTTTTCTAATTAATTTCGTGTATTTTTATAACTTGGGGGTAGGGATACAAATTCAACCACTGTGGCACTCACAGTGATCACAGCATCACCTAGTCAAGTTTATAATAATTTTGACATCCTGTTTTAATGATGCAAACCTGAAAATGGACTGCCAGTGCTATAGAAAATGTCTGAAGGCATCTGACACGTTATTATTATTATTATTATTATTTTTTTTTTTTTGCGATTTCGCGGAAATGGCCGTTTACTGGGTACACAAATACCTTCACTATGAGCCAGAGATTCATTTTTTTTTCATTCTGTTTTTTTTTGCAGAGGATACAGAAGGTGTGCCGTAACATAATATTGCCTGATTTGGGCTTCTGGAATGAATTCTGATTTATTTAGTGGAAAATGTTTGTCAACCTCATTTAAGCATCCGCAAAGAGCATGAATGACGGTACCCTTACGCCATCGGCTATAACTCTGGTGTGTTCCTAAGGATTTTAGGGGAACATGGCTTAAACTTATCAGGATATACTAAGGTACACTTTGAAACCCATCTTATTCACTGGGGTGGGGTGGGGGGGGGGGGGGGGGGGGCACGGTAGCCAGGTCTAGCTTATGGAGTATGTAGCCTAGCTCCTGCGCCGGCTCTGCTGTGGCCTGTGTCTACTGACGCTACACTCCGCATATCTGCGCATAGCAAACTTAGAGTGACGTAGTGGGTAATTGACTTTGCGTAGTGACGGAAGTTAATACGAAGCATCCACCTCCCCCCCCCCTCCCCTAACAGTTCTTCTTAATATAATTATTTAGACTAAATGTGCAATTTTTTTTTTCAGTAATTTTTTATTTCATAAACTGAGAAGCAAAGTAGTATTTGCTTGTGGCACTCTTTTTTTCCTGCACAGAACACCTTTGACCTAGTGACCAGTGCGCAGACTTTGACGTGTATTTACAAGCACACGTGGAACCCCTGTTGAGCGGCAGTCTGGCCAATCCTTGAGGTCACATGTTTACAATTTTGCAGACCCCGTCCATGGCGAGGGTCTGCTGCTGGGAGTTTACCATCCCTGCGGATTCAGTGGTCCTGACAGAGACCCCGTTACTCCGCTTCCACTGGGACACAGCATTGACAACATTATTAATGTTATGCACTGGCTAGACCACATTCCAACATTCACAGCTGAACCTGTGATTTATTTAACACTTTGGCTATCAGTAGCACTTAAAAAAAAAGGAAGAAGTATATTCAATACTGCAGGAATCCGGTCCGCGACAGAAAGCGCTACTAACAGCCTTAGCCGGGTTGATGAGGGGGAGGGAAGAAGCCCGGCGGGTGGGGGGTGGGAGGGGGGTGGGTGGTGGGTGGGTGTGGATATGCCCAAAAATCATAATCGTGATAAGTGATTGGATTTTTAAAAAAGTTTTTGTTGTGATTCGTGATTGCAGGTCAGTTTATCACCATCGTCAGTGATCCGTGAAATTAATATTCGTCGTGAAATCTGAAAACCAAAAAAAAAAAAAAAAAGATCTTGTCGTTCATGCGTGGAAACGTCCTGGTTGTTTCGTGAAACGTGAAAACTGAGTCTGTTAACACACTGTTCAGTAATTCCACTCTGACACTCTCACACCCGGGCCTCCCACCCCACCCGTCGTTTGATTTCCTGCCAATTGAAGAACGTTCTCCAGCCCATTCAGCTTCCTGGCAACCTCCCACCCCCCCCCCACCCCCAATCTTGCCCCACTTCCCTCCCCCCCCCCCCCGAAAAAAACAAAAAACAAAAAAACCCAAAAATGTTGCTCAAGTTTCGGCCAGTGAAAAAAAGTTCTACAAGTGTTATTTTCTCGCTCAACAGTTTTTTTACCACCGTGAAACGTGAATGCATTTATTTTGAATTAGTGATTGGTAAATTGCAGAATGAACTGTCTTCAGTCCGTCATGGTACCCCTTTATACCTCCCCCCCCCTCCCCGATTTTACCCCCCCCCCCCCAAATCCCCTTTCATGCTGTGTGACATGTTCTATCTGGCCTTTTATATTTTGATTTTGGTTTTCTGATGACCGTATTAACCCGTTCAGTGCCGAGAAATTATGAACACCACCCAACTGCAAGAGGTTGCGGGGGCTCATGAGGATCTGTGCCTCTTGCTGACACCACTTTGAACCCATATTCCTAGGACAGCTAGGGCTGTTTGGTGTTGAATCTCCGAAGATTGCAGAAACCCAGTCTGCGTCAGCTAGCACTGAGCGGGTTAACTCATTCTACCCCAGACAGACCACAGCAAGATAAGGATCGACTATGATAGTTCAAGGGTGATGCCAGAATAGCTTGGCGCCTATGGGCGCCAAGCTATTCTGGCATCACCCTTGAACTATCATGGTCGATCTGTGTCCTGCACTGCAATGCAGTCTTCAGAGGACAACGGCAAAATTTGCGGATTTCGGTGTTGGGGTAGAATGACTTAAGCTGGGTGTACTTGGAACATCTGTCATAAAGTATTATTTCTCATATATCATATATGCCAAACCATAAAAACGGCCATACTTTGAGCTGTGACATCCTGGTATGCAATGTGTTCCTGCGCATCCTCGGATCGGTATTGGACAGTTATAGGGTGTTCAATGGAAAGTAGGCATACCATGTAGGCCTACACCTTCTGTCACAATGTACATCGGGGTTTGTGTTGATTTCTAGCCCAGCTGCAAATTCCGGTGTCCCTTCTACGATGTCATATTGCTTGTAAAACAACAACAACAACAATAACAAATCCAATCTTGATGCGTGCTTTCATGCATGTCCAAACAAAATGGATGTCGTCTCTAACACAGTAGCATAGGGGAGGAGCCCCGATTATGAAACAGTGCCTATTGTGAAACACCTTACTCCCGTCGAAACAGAATAACTTTTCCAAATTCTTTAAGCTGAGACATGTGTTCCCGCGCATCCCAGGACGTGTACTGGACAGTTACAGGATGTTCAATGGAAAGTAGGCCGATACAATGTAGGCCTACACCTACTATCGCAATGTAACATCGGGATTTGTATTGATTTCTAGCCCAGTTGCAAATTCCGGCGCCCCTTCTACAATGTCACGTTGTTTGTGAAAAAAACTTGAAGCCTGCTTACATGCAATGTCAGTCCAAACAAAATATGTGTCCGTCGCTTCAAATGTTCACCAGCAGTAGCAGTCTCTAACACGGTACACCCTGAGGATTAAACATTCACTTAAAAAAAAAAAAAGATATACTTTGAAGTCTACGTCACAGTTCTGGAGACAGATAGACCATGATAGTTCAAGGATGGTGTCAGAATAGCTTGGCGCCTACAGGCGCCAAGCTATTCAGACACCACCCTTGAACTATCATGGTCGATCCGCAGCCTGCCGTAGCATGTCAGGGCTTTGTGGGCTAATGAAGATCCTGGCATCTGCAAGAGACACAGATTCTCATGAGACCATGCAAATGCAGGGGATGATGAGAATATATACCTCAGTCATGCTGTCTCCATACGCCTCCATAAGGACTAATCCGATACGAATGCGGTCCGAATCCGAAGCGGCCTCGAAACATATTTTGGAAGTTCGTGCATGTGTCGCTATTACGATTTTGTGTTATGTGTCTGATGCGGAACGGACTGTGAAACGCACACGACACAATTTATGAACGAAAAATGCATTGTCGTATCGGGTCCGGATCGTACTCGTATCGGATTCGTACATATGGAACCGTAGCTTAAGTTCAGCTCTAACTGTTTCTCAAATTGTGTTATACATTTCGACCATGCACGGAGATTTTTTTACACGAAGAACATGCAAAAAATCAGTGTGTCTACGTCACCCGCAGTAGGCCTGCGCACGAACGTGCGCGGGCCCACCGCGGCCGACGTCAACACGACAGCGTTTTGCTTACTGGAGATGGGCCATAATTATATGGAGCTGGCTTTGACTGCCTTTATTTTTTTTCTGTTCAGCAGAACTGACAGACTATGACAATGACTTGGCCGTTAATATCGTCTTGGTTGTCGATTATTGCCGCACGGAGCCGGCCCTGTGGGTGATTTCAGTCTGCAGCCAACGTCGACACGATAGCGTTTTACTACTGGGTATAGGTCCTAATTATATAGAGCTGCCTTTGAATGTCTTTATGTTTTTGGTCTGCAGAATGGGCTACGAAGAGGACACGGCCGTTATTATCGTCTTGGTTATCGTGTTGCCGATTATTTGCGGGCTGTGGGTGATTTCCGTCAGCATACTTCTGTGTAAAAAGTGCTGCTTCAAGAGTAAGTAGCCAGCGCAGATATGAATATACTTTGTATACATTTGTTAATGATCTTTGAAAAGTCAAGCATCTCAACCCCTTCACTACCATCCAACAGTCATCATAATTATTAGCGAGCTAACCTACCAGTCAAGCAACTAAGTAACCAACCAACCCACAAACCTACCAACAAACCACCTAATTAACCTTGCAACTACAAACCAGTCAATCTGCAAACCAACGAACAAACCAGCTAATTAACATACCTACCCACCAACCCGTGAACGCACCCGGCAACCTGCCAGTCGGTCACGCAACTAAGTAACCATCCAACAGGCCTGCAAACCTACCAACAAACCACCTAACTAACTTGAAAATAAATCAAACTACAAACCAGCTAGTCTACAAAATAACGAAAAAAAAAAAAACACCCAGCTGTTTAACTCTTGATGATTCCTGCAGGAATCATCGCGACTAAACCCGCTACCGATACGCAAAGGATTAACATGCCAACTCACCAACCTATGAACTCACACGACAACCCACCAACCAGCCAACCAACCAGCCAGCCACCAAGCATATTTTTGCTCGTTCTAATTCCATAATTATGGTACAGCTTTCACATTAGTTTCTTTCCACTTTTCAGCACAGACATTTGGGATGGTGTTGAGCCCTCCAGCTCCTCTGCCGGGCGTCAGTTTGGAGATGACATCACATGCATCATCATCAGCAGCACCAGCGGCAGCAGCAACAACGATACCAGCAGCATGGACGGGGCCAGTCACATCACCATCATCCACAGCAACGGCGACCGACAACACCCAGGCATCAGGCAGCAACGCGCCCTACGGCTACGGTGCCACGTTTCACGGACCACCACCCTACGAGGCGGCTTCCAAGGCCTCTTCTTGATTCAGCGATGATGGTCCATGGTCAGAGTTGGTGAATTTAACCCCTTCGCTACCAGGTGACGGCAAGCACCACCCAGGTTGCAAGAGGCAGAGATCCTCATGAGCCCCCGCAGTCGCACTAACTTACCGCAGTCGCGGGGGCTCATGAGGATCTCTGCCTCTTGCGGGCTCTACGTGTATCCGTTTAATTACTTTTTAAAATATTTTTTTAGGAGGTTGGTGGTATTAAAATCGGTTCCAGATAGTGAATTCAGGCCACTGGCAGTGAAGGGGTTAACGCTGGATCTGAAGTCAAACGAGTGTTATAAACAAGAACAGTTTCCGCAGCAGATTCAGCATCAATCATTAGCAATAAGTGAATAACCACCACACGCTTAGCGACTGCAACAAACTAAACCACAAAAAGCATCAACACAAGAATAACCACCACACGCTTAGCGACTGCAACAAACTAAACCACAAAAAGCATCAACACAAACACTAACGGCGTCAACAGCTATAGGTATACAACTACTGCTGAAAACTGATGCTACTGCTGCAGTTAATTTAAAAAAAAGAAAGAAAGAATGAAAAGAAACAGACATTGTAAATTACCGTTGATTCTCAACCATTGTTATAATCTACAATGAACTTACATTTTGCGTGATGTAAAATAATCGTATATAGTAATTATATGGTGATGTGACTAAGGGCTAGAAATTTACGCTCACACTTGAGCGCTGGCACCAGTTGCATGAGTGAGCTTAAACCCCGCCATGGCGGAGCACCTTGCTTAGTGGCTTGCGCAGGGTTTCAGCTCACTGTTATGCAACTGTACCCAGGTCTGAAAGTTTGGATCTTACGTCCTGAGGTCGCACGCTCCAGAATTACAGACCAGCACAAAGTGGCTGCAAGGCTTCACAGCCACTGACCAGTACACTATTATTTTAATAAACTGCTATGTGCAACGCCACAGTAGATGGATCGACCGTGATAGGTAAAGGGAGGTAATTGCCTAACAATCTCTACACATGTATAGAGGTGCTAAATTTGAGCTGTTATGATCAGGTATTTTTGTGCTAAAATGGATGTGATTTTTTAAAAATGAATTTAAAGAAGTGTCTTTTATTATTATTATTTGTAGACTATTTTGACGTTATTTTTGATCATTCCAATTTATTATGCAAACTGATCTGATGTGATCTTCACCATGGTTTCTGATCATGTTGCCTGTTTGTGCAAGAGTGTGTGTGTGTGTGTGTGTGTGTGTGTGTGTGTGTGTGTGTGTGTGTGTGTGTGTGTATGTGTATGTGTGTGTGTGTGTGTGTGTGTGTGTGTGTGTGTCTGTGTGTGTGGTGTAATATGCAACAAATTATGGAATTTTGTACTAAATGAGAAGTCCACTAAAACTGTACGACGTTTTGCACTACATTTGAACGTTTGAATATTATTCTTGTTTCTGTGTGCTGTTTAACCGGAAGTGAACAAACAAACAAAGAAACAAACAAAGAAACAAACAAACAAGCAAGCAAAGAAACAAACAAACAAAACCGATTAGATAGATAGTTAGCGAAAATATTGAACTGTCGTTATTCTTGTTAAAGTAGATACAGTTCCTTATTGTCAATACGAAAACGCTTAATATTCTCATTCTGACACACTAATAAGCTCCACACCTATACTGCATTGAATGAATGAATGAATGAATGAATGAATGAATGAATGAATGAATGAATGAAGGTACTTAGGTATTTATTTAAGGAAGGTGAAAATGTTGCCCTCGAAGACGGTGTCTCCACCACCTATTCCCCACACTGACAACACATATAGTGTTTTGTCCTCGTTCATCTCCGAATAGATCGTTATTCATTATTATCGTTGGGCATTGCTGTTGCGCAATATCACGTCGGCCCATAAAGATTGAAAATCCTAATGACCATGTAAAGATTAAAAACCCACAAGAAGCTTTGACATGCATAATACTGCGTCTCCATCAGTTCTAGTTTAAGTGCATAGGCGCAGGACGAGCTTAGTACAGGTCGTTTGACATCGGAACGCACAACGTTTTTCGCAAATATCTCCGCAAGAACCACTTTTCGCTAGCAATTTTAAAACAAATTCAGTGACAGCTGATCTGATACGATTCACTTTTAGGCAACTCGAACAATGTGACAGTTTAGCTGTACAGACGTAAAAATTCGGATTTTTTTTTTCATGAAATGGCTGATTTTACTTCCCTAAATGTGCCCCCGATATATTAAGCCCAGTAAAGGTCCATTTTCACGTGAATTGGCCAAGTTTTCAAAACCTCAAACAGCGCAGGCATACATGAAGTCTGCATGCTTGACCTTGATATTGAAATATGCCGGGGCTCTATTTAGGGTAGTGAAAACGGCTTGTTCTTGTCTTTTCACCAAATCATTACAATGACTTTACAGCAACATCGACAAATCATAGGAGTTTAGTAAAAGATATTCCTTATTAGGTCAATTGGCAGTAAATGACATTTGTTCTCGAAGTGGTACAGAAAAGTCTTTATTTGCGGAGATATTTGGAAAACGCGTTGTGCAATTTGCGAGGCCGATCCTAGCGCGCGCAGTGCACCACACCTTTGAAGAGTACAGCACTGAACGCGCAAGGGCCTGACTCGCATATCAACACGTACTGAGCTCGTCAGGCACCCATGCTAGAACTAGAACAGTTGCGCTGCGTAATTGACACATCGATGAAAGTTCTGAGTATGTCTGTGACATGTTCTTTTATTTTCGCGTCAGACCGTCTTGTATGATAGATTGCTCACCTTGGCACATGTTCGCTGTTCTGCAGCCGGCTGGATTCACTGATGTGCAAATGAGAAGCATATATATATATATATATATATATATATATAATATATATATATATATATATATATATATATAATATATATATATATATATATATATATATATATATATATATATATATATATATATATATATATATAATAGGTTATTGCTCGCAGGGGTTTGCTACACGGACCCTTGTAGGCCTGTGGAAGGTCAAAGGAACTTTGTACCCCGAAGGCCTGAGGGGTACAATGGTTCCTTTAACCTCCCGAAGGCATACAAGGGTCCGTGCAGCAAGCCCCTGCTACCAATAGCGTATTTGTTTTAATTTCTCCACTATTTTCGTAAAGAAATCAAGAAGAAAATCTTCCGACATAGATGATCGCGCCAGATATGACTAACGTAAAAGGAATATTTTTTTTAATACATAATAGACTTATGACGTAATTAAAAATATTTCATGACGTTGCCGTCTCCAATAGTGCGCCTGTTGTTTCGAACAACACTAAGTAACTTTGTACTTTAGAACGTTTTTCAGATCTTTTATTGAACAAAACTGGTATTCAAGGCGCGTCAGAAAGAGGGCTAGAAAAAGTCCGCCATTTGTCGCTACAAGGGTTTTTGTATCACCGTCACATGGTACGGTTTGCGCTAAAAGGACTGGTCGTGTGACGTAGGTATGAAAACATATATATATATATATATATATATATATATATATATATATATTATATATATATATATATATATATATATATATATATATATATATATATATTAATAATAATAATAATAATAATAATGGCTACTTATATAGCGCTTATCCTTAAATAAGCTCTAAGCGCTTTACAAAAAAAAAAGAGTGGGAGTGGAGGGGGGTCATAAAACCAGAGAAACAACGGATTCTGCAATACACACGCGCACACACACACAGGTACATAATGACAAAGAACTGCGCTACATTGGGCTATCGAACAGGTGGGTCTTTAGGGCAGATTTAAAGGCAGTGGATGAGGAAGAGTGTCTAATGTCTATAGGTAGTCGGTTCCAGACAACAGGTCCAACGGTCACTTCTGGTTTTGTATTTGAAGAGCGGGTCTCTGAGAATGCGCGTGTCACTATTTGAACTGAGGGAGCGGGAGGGAGTGTCAGTATAGTTGAAAAAGATCAGCGAGATAGGCAGGGGTAGAGTAGTTAATAGCTTTTTAGCACAGACAGGCGATTTTGTACGACACTCGTTGTTTGACTGACGGCCAATGAAGTTGTCTCAGAATAGGAGTGATGGGCTGATGCTGTGAGGCGCGGACGATGAGACGTGCAGCACAATTCTGAACTCGCTACAATTTCTGAATGAGAAACTGAGGGAGGCCAGCTAAAAGGGAATTGCTTAATCAATGCGGGACAAGACTAAAGAGTCGACCAGTTTGGTGGTAGCTTCAATAGTGAGGTAATAACGGATAGAACTGAAGCGTCTTAATTCCAGAAAAACAAGTTTGCAAACATGATTTACATGCTCCTTCATTTGAAGATCTTTATCAAGAAAAACGCCAAGATTGCGAACAGAATCAGAAAATGGAATAGGTGCGTCACAAATGCGCATTGAGTCAGGAGAATTGGGTAGCAGTCGAGAGGCACCGACACTGAAGAAGAGCTTCTGTCTTGCCCTCATTTAACTGAAGTTTATTTTCATACATCCAGGACTTAACATCTGAGATACAGTTCTGAACATCTGAAATAGCCTGACTGGAGCTGTTTGGAGGTGCAGATTTCCGAAGTTGTGTATCGTCCGCATACATGTGATGATCAGTTGAATGCGATGCGATAACCTGAGACAGAGGTTGAGTGTACAGCGTAAATAGAATGGGGCCCAGGACAGAGCCCCGGGAGACCCCAAACTCTAGCGCAGCAGCTTCAGAAAGAACGTTCTTGACAGAGACATTGATCTGACGGGAAGACAGATAAGAGTGAAACCAGGTGAGAGCTTTACCAGAAATACCAAAGTAATTTTCTAGACGTTGGAGCAAGATGGAGTGGTCAATGGTGTCAAACGCAGCTGATAGGTCTAACAGGGCAAGAACTGAGATCTGATTTTCATCATAGACACTTAGGAGGCCATTAATGACACAGAGGAGAGCAGTTTCAGTGCTGTGCCCGGCACGGTAAGCAGACTGAAGCGGATGGACGAGATTGTTTGACTGTAGGTATATAGTGAGCTGTGTCAGAACGACTCTCTCAAGAACTTTGGACAGAAAGGGTAGTTTTGAAACGGGGCGATAGTTCTTTAGCTGGTTGGGGTCAAGATTCGACTTTTTCAGGAGAGGTTTGACAACGGCTGATTTAAATTCTGACGGAAAGACGCCTGACTCGAGGGACTGATTTATGATTTTGGTGATGGTGGGCAGAAGAATTCCAATGTTTTCAAAAACTAGTGACGTTGGCATGGGGTCAAGCTCACACGTTTTAGGTGGGCATTTCTTAAGAATGTCAAAAACAGCCTGTTCAGAGACGGGAGTGAACTCGACAAAGGGGTGATCAATATGGGGAGGGTGGGTGTCAAGGCTGTCTCGAATGGACGTCACCCTGTCAGTGAAAAAGCTACAAAAAGCGTTGGCTAAGTGAGCAGCTGGGATGTTGGTGGGAAGGGGAGAGTCACGAGATCTACCAAGCAAGCTATCAGCAAGGGCAAACAATTTTTTACAAGTGTCACTTTCAAGCATCTTGGAGCAGTAAAAATCAGTTTTCACTTTCAACACAGTCTGATTGACAACAAGTTTCTTCATGTCATAAATCTGTTTATGCACAGTGAGTCCGGATTTACGCCAGGCACGCTCAGCACGCCAACGTTCTTGCTTGGCTATAGTCACTTCCGGAGTAAACCACGGGTCGGACTTATCGGTGTGGATTTGACGCATGGTGGCAGGGGCATAGGTGTCTACGAGGCGGCAAAGTTCACTGTTGTAGGTGATGGCGTCAATTTCTGGATGGTCGGTCAGCATCTGTGTAATGTCAGTCTGTAATCTCTCTTGGCTTGACTTCGCGAACGAAGATTTTATAGGAGTTGCCCACGACGTCTGCAGGCTTGTTCGTGGCTGCGGAGGCCAATCCAGGACAGGCAGGTTCGACCGCAGTGGCTGCAGGGGGAGGTATGGCCAGGGTTCTGAGTTGCGGCATCTCTGTTTTTTCTCCTGAGCCGCTTGTCCTTACGGCTAGCTCTGCGAGAGTCCTCAAAGGAGACGGCTGCCTTGTAAATGGTGGAGCGCCAGGTGTCACGGTCCACAGCAAGCGAAGACCACTGGTGGTGGTCGATTTGGTAGGCACTAAGTGACTTTTTGAGACAGTCTTTGTATCTCTTCTTTGGTGCACCTCTGTCACGGTGTCCAGTAGCAAGCTCGCCAAACAGGGTGATCTTTGGTAGGCGATGATCCTCCATCCTGGAGACGTGCCCCGCCCAGCGGAGCTGTGTCCGCAGCAGCAAAGCCTCGATGCTCACAGTTGCAGCCTGTTCAAGGACCTCGACGTTGGTGACATAGTCACTCCAGTGAATGCCCAGGATGGTGCGCAGGCAGCGCTGGTGAAAGCGTTCGAGGAGTCGTAGTTGGCTGCGGTAGAGGGCCCAGGACTCGGAACCATACAGCAGGGTGGTGAGGACCACAGCTCTGTACACGCTGATCTTGGTGCCTGTTTTCAGCTGTTGATTGTGCCACACCCGCTTGAAAAGTCGCCCGAAAGCGCTGTTCGCTTTTGCCAGCCTGCTGTCAAGCTCCTTGTCCAGCTTGGCG
>BTPG01000005.1:138767338-138844838 GCA_036245525.1 Semisulcospira habei | reverse complement strand
TGCCACATGCCTTGCCTGCTCGATCAATGCCGTGAATATTGCGGCGGACAATCGTGGCTGGAGGACACGCAGGCTTTGCAACGTTCAGCTCACACACAACCGTGAAATGATCAGATGTGAGGTCCAAAGACACAGACGTGGAGTGTAGAAGTCCGTCAGTCTCACGATGGAGGAACCAGTCCAAGATGTGGCCAGATTTATGAGTAGGAACTGTGACACACTGATGGAAGTCATACTGGTCGATCAGGTCCTTGACTCTGTTGGCATTGTGAGGTGAATCAAAATGAAAATTGAATATTACGCCTATCACCCCTCCCAGGGTATAGGCCGTCGACGAGAGACCTCCAACGACTCCTGTCCTGTGCGTCTCCTTCGATTTTACTCCAGGTAGTTCCCAGTCTCTTGAATGATGTCTGCTTGGAGATCTCGACGCCAGGTGTTTCTCGGCCTGCAGCTTTTCCTCTTTCCCTGGGGGTTCCATGACAATGCCTGCCTAGTGATATTGGAAACTGGCTTTCTCAGACTGTGACCAATGCATCCCCATCTTCTTCGCCCAATTTCATTCTCTGCTGTTACCTGCTGTATTCTCTCCCAGAGTCTGATGTTGCTGATCTTCTCTAAGATTCTTCTAAGACAACTGTTTATGAATATCTGTACTCTGTTGACTGTGGTTTTTGTCAACCTCCAAGTCTTTGCTCCATATAGAACTGCTTTTGCGTTTGAGTTGAAAATCCGGACTTTGGTGTGTTGTGGCAGCTCTCTGGAACTCCACACTTTTTTCAACTGGAGAAAGGTTGCTCTTGCTTTACCGATTCGTGCTCTGACATCTGCATCAGTGCCGCTCTTATAATATATATATATATATATATATATATATATATATATATATATATATATATATATATATATATATATAATATATATATATATATATATATATATATATATATATATATATATATATATATATATATATATATATATATATATATATATATACACACACACACACACACACACACATACAACATAATAATACACCCAGATATATAATTACGTCCCTTGGAGCTACTCTGATTGAGTGCATTTTTTGGTTTTGGGCGACGCCTTTGTTATAAGTAAAGAATAATTGTACCACAAAATTGCCTAGGTGTTGCCTTTTCAAAATTAGTCTGTCATCTTCATATATATATATATATATATATATAATATATATATATATATATATATATATATATATATATATATATATATATATATATATATATATATATTATAAGTTATTGGTCGCAGGGGTTTGCTACACGGACCCTTGTAGGCCTGAGGGAGGTGAAAGGAATCATTGTACCCCAAAGGCCGAAGGCCTACAAGGGTCTGTGCAGCAAGCCCCTGCTACCAATAACGTATTTGTTTTCATTCCTCCACTATTTCCGTAAAAAAAATCAAGAAGACATCTTCCGACCTGAATCACGCCAGACATGACTGACGTCAAAGGAATATACATTACTACAATACATAATAGACTTATGACGTAATTCAAAATATTTCATGACGTCAGTCTCCAGTTCTGAGTATGCTTGTTGTTCGAACAACACTAAATAACATTTGACTTTAGAACGTTTTGGTGATCTTTTGTAGAACAAAACTCGCATCCAAGATGCGTCACAAAGAAGGCCACAAGAAGTCGGCCATTTGTGCTACAAGGTTTTTTTGTATCACGGTCACATGGTACGGTTTGCGCTAAAGTGACTGGTCGTGTGACGTAGGGATGAATATATATATATATATTACTTACGCCTGTCACCCCTCCCCGGGTATAGGCCGTCGACGGCGAGAGACCTCCAGCGACTCCTGTCCTGTGCTTCTCCTTCGATTTTACTCCAGGTGGTTCCCAGTCTCTTGATGTCTGCTTGGAGGTCTCGACGCCAGGTGTTTCTCGGCCTGCCTCTTTCCCTCTTTCCCTGGGGGTTCCATGACAATGCCTGCCTAGTGATACTGGAAGCTGGCTTCCTCAGACTGTGACCAATCCATCCCTATCTTCTTCGTCCAATTTCATTCTCTGCTGTTATCTGCTCTGTTCTCTCTCAGAGTCTGACGTTGCTGATCTTCTCTAGCCAGTGGATTTTCAAAATTCTGCTAAGGCAACTGTTTATGAAGATCTGTACTCTGTTGACTGTGGTTTTTGTCAATCTCCAAGTCTAAGTCCCATATAGGAGAACTGCTTTTACGCTGGAGTTGAAAATCCGGACTTTAGTGTGTTGTGACAGCTATCTGGAAATCCACACTTCTTTCAACTGGAGAAATATATATATATATATATATATATATATATATATATATATATATATATATATATATATATATATATATATATAATATATATATATATATATATATATATATATATATATATATATATATATATATATATATATTACTTTTAACTTTTAACAAAGGCGTCGCCCAAAGCCCAAAATGCACTCAATTAGATTAGCTCCAAGGGACGTAATTTTTCATTCAATTCTGAGAATGCTCTTGCTGTGCTAATGCCATGGAATTTCAGGCTGGTAAGCATGCATTGTGTCATCAGGACATCAGCTGCCCTTTTTTGACTGCATCACTCACTAGATCTAGAAAGAGAGGGGAGTGGGAGTGGGAGAGAAGGAATGACAGACCTATCACTTTGAGCCTTCCACTAAACACCTACAACATAAAGCAGTAGGGACTACCCCCAGATATATAATTACATCCCTTGGAGCTACTCTGATTGAGTGCATTTCTTGGTTTTGGGCGACGCCTTTTTTATAAGTAAAGAATAATTGTACCACAAAATTACCTAGGTGTTGCCTTTTCAAAATTAGTCTGTCATCTTCCACTGCAACACCTCATAAAGCTTTAGGGATGCAATCCGCGCTGTGCTGGCGGTGCTACCAGTAAATTCTGGAGGAGGCTTCTAGTACATGCGTTGTGTTTGCAATTGCAGGTTACGCCGTATGCCTACTGAAGAGACCCCCCCCCCCCCCCTCCTTGGGGCGAAACCGGTCGTAGGCGACAAAAACTTTAAATCTACTCAGCAGGTCCAATATCTGTTTGGGAATATTTTCTAGCATCCCCCCTCGGGGGGAACACTGGATATTCTCCAGCGGATGGCAGGGCGCCTGGGAGTAGTCCCTATTACTTTTTGTAGTAGGTGTTCAGTGGAAGGCTGAAAAGATCTAATAAGCGATGCAGTCACAAAAAGGGCAGCTGATGTCCTGATAACACAATGCAAGCTTACCAGCCTGAAATTCCATGGCATTAGCACAGTATTCTCAGAATTTAATGAAAAATTACGTCCCTTGGAGCTACCCTGATTGAGTGCATTTTTTGGTTTTGGGCGATGCCTTTGTTATAAGTAAAGAATAATTGTACCACAAAGTTGCCTTTTCAAAATTAGTCTCTCATCTTCCACTGCAACACCTCATAAAGCTTTAGGGATGCAATCCGCGCTGTGCTGGTGGTGCTACCAGTAAATTCTGGAGGCGGCTTCTAGTACATGCGTTGTGTTTGCAATTTCAGGTTACGCCGTATGCCTACCCGAAGAGCCCCCTTTGGGGAGAAACCGGTCGTAGGCGGCAAAACTTTAAATCTACTCAGCAGGTCCAATATCTGTTTGGGAATATTTTCTAGCATCCCCCCTCCTCGGGGGGGAACTGACACTGGATATTCTCCAGCGGATGGCGAGGCGCCTGGGGGTAGTCCCTATTACTTTATGTAGTAGGTGTTCAGTGGAAGGCTGAAAAGATCTAATAAGCGATGCAGTCACAAAAAGGGCAGCTGATGTCCTGATGACACAATGCAAGCTTACCAGCCTGGAATTCCATGGCATTAGCACAGCATTCTCAGAATTTAATGAAAAATTATATATGAAATATTCCGGCCACAGGCTAGTGCAGAGAAATGCGCTTCGCCATGTGTGTCAATGCGCAAAAAGTCATCGGGCCGACGGCGGCCGTTGGCCCGCGCACGATCGTGCGCGGACTAACGGCGGCCGACGTCGACCCAATGGCCTTTGCGCACTGGGTATTTGTTATGTTCACGGTAACGGTCTACTCACAGTTTGACAGTGAACAAAAGAAATAGACACCGTATCGGTACACGGCATTGTGAAAACGTACATTTCAGTCTCCCCTAGCCTGAGATTACTGAATTCGCGGCCCAGGCTCGGTGTAAGTCTCTACCTGTAGCAGGTCCCTTTAACTCTTCGTCTCAGTGCTCGCGGGTAACGCTTTCTGTTGCGACAATGATTCATAGTGCAGGAATCATCGCAATAAAAAGTTATCGACTTGTATTCAGCCTTCCAGCGTTTCTTAGATCCTGCTGGGGCGGATGGCTGAGAAGGGCCTCTATGATCTTAAAAAAATCACGTAACCCTTTGCGTGTCGGTAGCTGTTTTAGTCGCGATGTTTCCTTCAGGAAACATCGCGACTAAAACTGCTACCGACACGCAAAGGGTTAACGTGCCTTCGACTCTTACACACCACGTGTCGTATTACCTCCAACACTGAATATCGCTGGAGTGCTATTGAAAAGCCTACGTGAAAGTTCCTCTTAGTTACGCACAGAGGTTACCTTCCTCGATCCGCTGCGCATGCTGACTAACTGGACAATGTTAGGCAGGCGTAGCGGATCGACTGAGCTGGGAGGCAAACGGTCAGGTGTACCTCTCTTGCTGTTTGCGAGCTCTCAAGTTGCCAGTTGGTTGGTTGGTTAATTCGGGGTTTAACGTCCACGGCACCGAAGTGATAATGGACGGCCCTGACGGGCGGGTTATGGGGGACAGGGAAATCTATTGCCTATGGAG
This sequence comes from Semisulcospira habei, assembly GCA_036245525.1. Classification (NCBI taxonomy): domain Eukaryota; kingdom Metazoa; phylum Mollusca; class Gastropoda; family Semisulcospiridae; genus Semisulcospira; species Semisulcospira habei. The sequence goes on along the minus strand of BTPG01000005.1, from coordinate 138,839,995 downwards.
TACAACCGGAACACTGATCAACTCAGGCGCACTCCAACTGTGCCACTTTGATTTACCAGCACCTTTCAACGGACATGCTATTGAACAAGCCCGTCTTTCCCCCCTGGATTGCGAGTCCATCTACCGGGGCCTGGACGGGGATTCGAACCCACGACCCGGCGATTCCCTTCTCTCCCCTGCTCCAACGCATAACCGCCTGAGCGATTTAGAACCCTAAGTTGCCAGTCCCAGTGACTAACCCTTTTATATCGACCTCAAGTGACACATGGAAACAATGTTATGGCCTTTGTTTGCCATTTGCGTGTCCTTTGCGGAAGTACTCCCCAGACAGACCCACTTGGGGAGTACACCATGCTTTGAATAGAAGTGTACTTGTGGCGCGCTCAGTCCCCGAGTCAGTCCTTGGTGGGTTTATCTGAGGAGACCTGGGGCCGGTTGCATGAGCAAGCTTAGTCCTGCACCAGCCACTAAGCAAGGTGCGCAGCTTTATAGCGGCGCACCTTGCTTAGTGGCTGGTGCAGGACTAAGCTCGCTCATGCAACTGGCCCCAGGGGACTACTCCCGCAAACGGCACGGTTTAGCGGCATTGCAAGATGAAACCTTTGAGTGTTGCGTGACTATGATAAAAAAGCTAACCTGCCCGATTTTCATGCACGGACGTAGCACCAAAGACAGTATAAGTAATATACTACGGTTTTTGGTAGCACTGACGAGGAACCAACTGGCCCGGCCGGTTGGGTGGGTAGAAAAAAAGGGAAGGGGGGGGGGGGAGGGGTTAGGGCGGGGGGGGGGGGGAGGAGAAAGAAGACTAACTAGGTGATTTCAGTATGCGCCCAACCGTTCGACACGACAGCGTTTTGCTTACTGGGAATCTTGGCTTGACTTCGCGAACGAAAAGTCAGGAAAAGTCTATGGGGGTTGCCCACGACGTCTGCAGGCATGCTCGTGACTGCGGAGGCCAATCCGGGACAGGCAGGTTCGACCGCAGTGGCTGCAGAGGGAGGTCTGGCCAGGGTTCTAAGTTGCGGCATCTCTGTTTTTTTTTCTCCTGAGCCGCTTGCCTTTAAGGCCAGCTCTGCGCGAGTCCTCAAAGGAGACAGCTGCCTTGTAAATGGTGGAGCGCCAGGTGTCGCGGTCCGCAGCGAGTGAAGACCACTGACGGTGGTCGATTTGGCAGGCACTAAGTGACTTCTTGAGACAGTCTTTGTATCTCTTCTTTGGTGCCCCTCTGTCTCTGTGTCCAGTGGCGAACTCGCCGAACAGGGTGATCTTGGGTAGGCGATGATCCTCCATCCTGGAGACGTGCCCCGCCCAGCGGAGCTGTGTCCGCAGCAGCAAAGACTCGATGCTCACAGTTTCTGCCTGTTCAAGGACCTCGACGTTGGTGACATAGTCACTCCAGTGAATGCCCAGGATTGTACGCAGGCAGCGCTGGTGGAAGCGTTTGAGGAGTCGTAGTTGGCTGCGGTAGAGGGCCCAGGACTCGGAACCATACAGCAGGGTGGTGAGACGACAGCTCTGTACACGCTGATCTTGGTGCCTGTTTTCAGCTGTTGATTGTGCCACACCCGCTTATATAGACGCCCGAAAGCACTGTTCGCTTTTGCCAGCCTGCTGTCCAGCTCCTTGTCCAGCTTGGCGTCTGATGTGATGATGCAGCCAAGGTAGGTAAACTGGTGCACTGACTTCAGTTTAGAATCGCCGATGGTGATGTGAGGAGGGCGATGCTCTACCTTGGGTGCCGGCTGATGGAGGAAGTCTGTCTTTTTCAGACTGACCTCGAGTCCAAAGAGCTGGGCAGCGTCTGCGAAGCAGGATGTGATACGCTGCAGGGCTCTCTCTGTGTGTGCAACGAGGGCAGCGTCGTCAGCAAAGAGCAGCTCACGAATCAGTTGGTCTAGGGTTTTGGTGTGGGCCTGCAGTCGTCTGAGGTTGAACAGACTGCCATCGAGAGGATACCTGATGTACACTGCATCGTCATCGTCGAGGTCCACTGTGGCCTGCTTCAACATCATGCTAAAAAAGATGGTGAAGAGGGTCGGTGCCAGCACACAGCCCTGCTTCACACCGTTGAGAATGGGGAATGGTTCTGAGAGGTCATTGTTGAGTCTGACTTGGCCTTGCTGGTCCTCGTGCAGCTGCTCATGCTCAGGAACTTTGGGGGACATCCAAGTCGCTCCAGGACCTGCCACATGCCTTGCCTGCTCACAGTGTCGAACGCTTTTGTTAGGCCGACAAACGTTACATACAACCCTTTGTTTTGCTCGCGGCACTTTTCCTGAAGCTGTCTCAGCACAAAGACCATGTCGGTGGTGCTCCTGTTGGCTCTGAAGCCACACTGGCCCTCTGGGAGGTGGTCTTCTGCGATGGCAGGTACCAGCCGATTCAGGAGCAGCCTTGCAAGAATTTTCCCAGCAATGGACAGCAGGGTAATTCCACGATAGTTGAAGCAGGCGGACGTCTCTCCTTTGTTCTTGTACAGGGTGATGATGACTGCATCGCGGAGATCCTTTGGTAATGTTCCTTCCTCCCAGCAGCAGAGAAAGAGGTCATGGAGCTTGTTGTGCAGTGCTGGGCCTCCATGTTTCCAGATCTCCGGTGGGATTCCGTCAATGCCTGCTGCTTTGCCACTCTTGAGCTGGTGGATGGCTGCGAGGGTCTCTTCAGCAGTGGGCGGTTCATCCAATTCAACCTTTACTGGGAGGTGTGGGATTTGGAGGATGACTGCTTCTTGAACAGTACGCTCAGCACTGAAGAGGTCCTGAAAGTATTCCGACCAGCGGTTCAAGATGGAGTTATTATCTGTGAGGAGTGCCTGTCCATCAGCGCTTCGCAGGGGACTTTGTATCAGGTGCCTAGGGCCATACACTGCTTACTGGGAATAGGTCCTAATTATATCGAGCTGCCTTTGATTGCCTTTATTTTGTTGGTCTGCAGAATGAGCGGTGAGCATGAGTGACAACGCGCTTCAAATCTTCTTGGTTATCGCGTTGCCGAGTATTGCCGTGCTGTGGGTGATTTCTATCAGCATACTGCTATGTAAACGGTGCTGCTTCAGGAGTAAGTAGCCAGCGCAGATAGTGTATACACATTGTATACATATATATTTATAATCATACTCCTTATAAAGTCAAGCATCTCAACTCCTTGTTCCTTGCCACTTGACGAATATTTTGAGATTAAGATTTCTTCGTTCAACGAGCAGTGGCTACAACCGTCTAAAGAATATAGACACAAATTGGTCTCAGCAAGAGGCATGGATCCATCTATAACTCTTGTACTTGGTGGTGATTGCTTTCTCCCGGTAGTGAAGGGGTTAACCTTAAAGCTGAATGCAACATTCACTCATTCATTCTTTCCTTACCACCTCACACCACCAACCTGATTCTTTACCTGATCCTTACACATACTTACCCTCTTCTCACCTGACACCTGATCACATTCAGTCTTTAATTCCTTATCGCCTTTCTTCTGTTGCACAGGCACGGGATGATTATGTCTTTGCGTCAGTTGTCACCTCCTGACACGAGTAGTTATAATTCGAGTAGTACACACGACCCAATACGCAAAAGGCCATCGGTCCGACGTCGGCCGCCGTTGGCCCGCGCACGCCCGTGGGCGGGCCAACGGCGGCTAAGTTGGACCGATGGCCTTTTGCGGATTGGGGAGTAGTAGTAATTCGTGTATAGTAGTAAGCACGAATAGTAGTAATTCGATTAGTAAACACGAGCACTAGTAATTCGAGTAGTATACACGAGTAGTAGTAATTCAAGTAGTATACACGAGTAGTAGTAATTCTCTATTTACCATTACCCGTGTTGTGAGGTGGCCAGTGACCCCAACGATCGTCCCGTGCCTGATTTCCTTCTTACTTCTTTCCTTCCTTCCCTCCTTTGTTCGTTCGTTCGTTCGTTCATTCATTCACCCACACAAGCATTGACTCATGCATTCATCTCGTCGTTATTTCCCAAACTCTGTCGCTTACCTACTCACTAAACTTTTGACTGATCTATTCAACCAATTCGCATGCAATGAACCCAACAGCCTACTAACCTACCAACAGACCATCCCACCCACCAGCCAACGCACCCACCCACCCACCATCCGACCCACCAATTTACGACCCACCAATCTACAAACTAGTCATCATATTAGCCAGCTAACGAGCTACCGGTCAAGCAACTAAGTAACCAACCAACTTACAAATCTATTAACACACCACCAAACTAACCTTGCAATTAACCAAACTACAAACCAGCCAATCTGCAAACCAACGAACAAACCAGCTGTTTAACATGTCTACCCACGAACATATTAATCCACCCGGCAACCTGCCAGTCAAGCAACTGAGGAACTAGCCAACCTATAAACCNTGAGCCGATTTTGAATTGGGATAAAGCGCCTATTTAATGCGATTATTATTATTATTATTATTATTATTATTATTATTATAACGACAAAGCACCTAACTGACTTGGCAATAAACCAAACTACAAACCAACTAGTTTACAAACTAACGAAGAAACCAGCTGTTTAACATGCCAACTCACCAACCTATGAACCCACCCGGCAACCCACCAACCAGCCAGCCACCAAGCATATTTTTGCTCTCCCTAATTTCGCTACTGTTGTACAGCTTTCGCATTATTTTCTTTTCACTTTTCAGCACAGACACATGGGATAGTGTTGAGCCCTTCACCTCCTCTGCCGGGCGTCTGTTTGGACTAGCTGTCATCGCTTGCATCATCAGCAGCAGCACCAGCGGCAGCAACAACAACGACACCAGCAGCGTGGACAGGGCCAATCACATCACCATCATCCACAGCAACGGCGACTAACAACGCCCAGGCATCAGGCAGCAACGGTGCCACGTTTCATGGACCACCACCCTACGAGTACGAGGCGGCTTCCAAGGCCTCCTCTTGATGATTCGGCGATGATGGTGCTAGGACAGAGATGGTGAATTTAACCCCTTCGCTACCAGGCAAGCACCACCCAGGTTGCGAGAGGCAGAGATCCTCATGAGCCCCCTCAGTCGCGGGGGCTCATGAGGATCTCTACCTCTTGCGGGCTCTACGTGTATCCGTTTTTTGTTAGTATTTTTTTAGGAGCCGGGGTGGTGGTATTAAAATCTGGTGCTCGGTATTGGATGGTTTCAGAGAATTCATCCAGGCCACTGGCAGCGAAGGTGTTAAAGCTGGAATCTGACGTCAAACGAGTGTTATATTCAAGAACAGTTTCAGCAGCAGATTCAGCAGCAATCATTAGAAATAAGTGAACAACCTCCACACGCTCAGCGAGTATAACAAAACTAAACCACCGAAAAGGATCGACACAAACACTAACGGCGTCAACAGCTATAGGTATACAACTACTGCTGAAAACTGATGCTACTGCTGCAGTTAATCAAAAGGAAAGAAAGAAAGAAAGAATAAAAAGATACAGACATTGTAAATTACCTTTGACTCTCAGCCACTGTTACAGACAATCTACAATGAACTTAGTTTTGTCTGTTCTAGCATTTTACGTGATGTAAAATAATCGTATATAGTAATTATGTGATGAGGTGACTAAGGGCTAGTCACACTTGAGCGCTGGCATCAGTTGCATGAGTGAGCTTAAACCCCGCCATGGCGGAGCACCTTGCTTAGTGGCTTGGGCAGGGTTTCAGCTCACTGTTATGCAACTGTATCCAGGTCTGAAAGTTTGGATCTTACGTCCTGAGGTCGCACGCTCCAGAATTACAGACCAGTACAAAGTGGCCGCAAGGCTTCACAATTACTGATCAGTACACAATTATTTTAATTAAACTGCTATGTACCCGCCAAAGTAGACGGATCGACCGTGATAGGTAAAGGGAGGTAAAACCTATACATATGTATTATTATTATCATTTGTAGACTATTCTGATGTTGTTTTTTTGATATTTTATTACGCAAACTGAGCTGATGTGATTTTCTCCATGGTTTCTGATCATGTAGCCTGTTTGTGCATGTGTGTTTGTGTGTGTGTTTATGTGTGTTTATGTGTGTTTGTGTGTGTGTGTGTGTGTGCGTGCGTTTGTGTGTGTGTGTGTGTGTGTGTGTGTGTGTGTGTGTGTGTGTAATATGCAAAAAACTCTAGAATTCTGTACTAAATGAGAAGGCCATTAAAACTGTTTAAAATCAGTTGTACGACGTTTTGCACTACATTTGAAAGTTTGGATATTATTCTTGCTTCTTTGTGATATTTAACAAGAAGCTAATAAGAAAGACACAAACAAACAAACAAACAAACAAACAAACAAACAAACCGATTAGATAGTTAGTTAAACATAAAACTATTGAATTGTCGTTTAAGTAGTTCATTTCCTTATTTAGATTCTCGGTGTGAAGATCTACATGACACCCTTTAACTTGATCGTTTCGAATGCTCTGATGAGTGCAGAAATCAAGGAAACAAAGGACCAGTTTTATTTCTGAGGAACCTCGCCTACTTTAACCTCTCCACTGCCAGTGGACGCGGATTTTGTTTCAGAAATCGTAAATTCAATGTCAAAGATCCACAGTCCGTCAAAGGAACAAAGTAGTTTCAGCAAGAGGTATAGATCCTCATGAGCCCCCGCAACTGCGGGGGCTCATGAGTATCTGTACCTCTTGCATTTTGGTTGGCAGTCTTCAATTTTTCTCGACAAGGGGTTAACTGCCTGAGTCATGACTGAACCGGGCCCCCCACAGCCGTACTTCATAGCGGTGTGTGCATCCTAGCACAAACTGACCACGCTTACTGTTGTCATCTTGATTTGTGCCGCAACTTCTGAGTTCGCAGACGGTAGAAGTCACCAGACATTCAGTCATTTGCATCGACTAGTAAGAGACATAGACTTAACCCTTTGGTTGTCGGTAGCGATTTTTGTCGCGTTGATTCCTGCGGAATCAGCGCGACAAAAACCGCTACCGACAGTCATATGGTTCAATGGGGTTCCTGCTGCCGTACTGATGTAAATCTCTGCATTGACAGAAAGCAGTATATGCCTAATTCTATCAGTGTCCAGAGAAAAAAAAGTGAATTTTATTGTCGTCTGTAACCCTCTTCAAATGCCTAATTCTATCAATTTCCAGAGAAAAAAGTGAATTGTCGTCTGTAACCCTCTTCTGTGAAGTCGTACCGTCTCAGCGGCAGTGCGGCTCTCCAGTTGATATCCTCGGCTTCTTCTCTTGGCAGGCGGTGTAGAATTCAAGCGCTTTGCCGGTCAAAAGTGCGCTGAGTTTGTTGGCCCAAGTATCTGGATTCCAGTTCACTGTTGCTACTTGCGAAGCGCTCGAATCGCTCCAGGTAAGCCGCGTCCATCTTGACTTTCAGCATGAGGAAGTTTTGGCGCACGGACTGTTTGGTCCTTGCTGGCTAAGGCTGCTTGTTACGTGTTGAGTCGTAGTCGTAGTATGATATCACACCAGACGCACGCACGTAAGATTCTTTTTAAATAAACTTCATTCAGCTGCAACCCGTCACACGTGGCTTAAGGATGTAGACTACACTGGAGTAACAGTTCCAACAATATTTTATTTCAGCGATGCGATCTCCACACAATGCATTCCCAAATGCACCAACACTGATACAATGTCTCTTTTGGAAATGTCAACACTGGCGACACAATGCGTTTCTCATTCAACGTACACCACCGTTACGTTGCGTCTCTCACAATGTACACCCTATACGGGCCACGTACCTACGATAAACTGTGTGTCCCTACAACTGACAATGCATGACAAGGTACACACGTGCTTCCTAGCACCATCTTTTATTTAGTAAAACCAACTTTCCAGAAAAATCCACCGAATTCACACAACGCAACCAATCAGAACAGAAACGTAACTGAAACTCATAAATATTAAATAAAAAGAACTTTCTAGAATAAACTAAAATAGTCTACAAAAATTCGACTGCTAATTTCAGCCCCAAATCCCAGTGTGTAATGACGTCACACAAGAGTATGGCAGAACGTTTACGACCTTTCATAAAACACACTGACTGGCTGCTAAATTCACGCGCACAGAAAACAACTATGATTATGAATATTAGACTGGCTTTACTACTGTGTTGCAAAATGTTACCTACAGTCTGACGTCACATGTAAGGTCACTCGACAGAGCGCGAATTCGCTCGAACGTTCTAATCTATTCTCAGCAAAACTACGAATAACAAAATCGACCGCTCTTCTCCGTGCGACTATGCTAGAAACTTCCGAACTAAACTTAGCGTATCATAACAAAGCCAATTCCGCTATCTGCGCGAACGATAAAGAATCTTACTGAAAAGTTACGTGGTTCGCAACCATGATAGCTCAAATAAATATCGGATCGTTTCCTACGATTAACACATGCATGCTCTCACAGAACAACACAACCACAATCGTAACACTGCTGCTTCAGCTATCCCGCTCTGGCCCTATGCCTCTAACTCCATCCTCTTGAGCAGCAATTCGTGTTGTCGCTGCCAGTCTGCCTCTTCTCGCTTCTCTGCCTCTTCTCAGGTTTCTCTGCCTCTGCTGCTTGAATTTCGAGTTTCTTGATCTCACGCTCTTTGGCTCTTTCTTCTCTCTCCAATCTCTTTTCTTCTCTCTCCTTTATAAACTCCAGGAGTTGAACTCCCTCGTCCGCATTCCTTTCCAAGTTCAGGAATGTCTCCATTTCCGATGTCGCCATCTCTGCTTTTCTCTGCTGGCTGTTGTCTCCGGCTACCCTTTCCACTGAGTCAACTGATAAAGTCCCGTCGGAAGTGCCAATACGAGTTGCTTGGTAGTCGCGGTCGTAGTATGATGCAATCACACCAGACACCCTCACGTAGGGTTCTTGTAGAAAAAAAAAAAAAAAACCTCAGTTGCAACTCGTCACACGTGGCGCAAGGTTGTAGACCACACTGGAGTAACAGTTCCAACAATTCGTTATTCTCACGATACACTCTTAGCACAATGCATCCACACTTTGATGCACTATTTCTCACAAATGCATCCACACTTTGATACACTGTGTCTCTCATACAATGCATCCACAATTTTGATACACTTTGTTTCTCATACAATGCACGCACATATTTCCTAACACCCTCTTTTATACTATTACAGATTTCCTGAACAATCCCGCAAATTACACAACTCAACCAATCAGAAAAGAAAACATAACCAAAAATCATTAACATTCATTATAAGAACACTATAGATCTATCTACAATCTTCCACTAAAATCTAGGTGCATTACTTAAATGTTACGAAATGCAGTCATATTTGATGTCACTAGAACAATCGCGCCTTTTCCAGAACCTGCCAGCTTAAGCTAGGTCAGACTTTACAACAAGTTAGTGAAATGTACAACATTCTGACTATACAACAAAAATCAATCGCAATTCTCCATGCAAAAGAAAACGAATCATACTAAAAAAGGTGCGTGATTTTTATTAATCCGTGAAATTAGTATTCATCGAGAAATATGAAAACCAAAAGAAGATCTTGTCGTTAATGCGTGGATACGTCCCGGTTCGTGAAATGTGAAAACTGAGTCTGTTAACACACTTTTCGGTAATTCTAGTCTGACACTCTGACACCCGGGTCTCCCACCCCAACCTGTCGTTTGATTTTCCTGCCAATTGAAGAACATTCTCCAGCCCATGCAGCGTCCTGGCAACCTCCCCCCCCCCTTCTCCCCCAATCATGCCCCCCCCCCCTTCCCTCCCCCCCCCACCCCCCGCAGGTTGCTTGAGTTTCGGCCAATGAAAAGAAATTCTAAAGTTCTAACTGCGGTATTTTCTTTTCCACAGTCTTTTTCCATCGTGAAACTTGAATGCCTTTTATTTTGAATTAGTGATTCGTGAATTGCAAAATAAACTGTCTTGAGTCCGTCATGGTACCCCTGTGTGACATGTTCTGTCCGGCCTTCTATATTTTGATTATGGTTTTCTGATGACCGTATTGTGAGAAAAGAAGATCCATGTACACTTTAACCCGTTCAGTGCCGTGAAAATTTGAACACCACCCAACTGCAAGAGGTATAGATCCTCATGAGCCCCCGCAGTTGCGGGGGCTCATGAGGATCTATACCTCTTGCTGACACCACTTTGAACCCATGTTCCTGGGACAGCTAGGGCTGTTTGGTGTTGTGAATCTCCGAAGCCGGATTGCAGAAACACAGTCTGCGTCAGCTAGCACTGAGCGGGTTAAGTTGGGTGTACTTGGAACATCTGTCATAAAGTATTGTTTCTCATATATCATATATGCCAAACCATAAAACTGTCATACTTTGAGCTGTGACATCTTGGTATGTAATGTGTTCCCGCGAGTCCCAGGACGTGTATTGGATAGTTGCAGGATGTTCAATGGAAAGTAGGCCTACACCTACCATCACAATGCAACATCAGATTTTGTATTGATTTCGAGCCCAATTGAAAATTCCGATGCCCCTTCTACAATGTCACATTGCTTGTAAAACAACAACAGCAGCAACAACAACTACAAACAAACTTGAAGCGTGCTTACATGCAATGTCCAAACAAAATAGATGTCCGTCGCTTCACCAGCAGCAGCGGTTAACACAGAAGGGGAGGAGCCCCGATTATGAAAGAGTGCCTATTATGAAACACCTTGCTCCCGTCGAAACGGAATAATTTATCGAAATTCTGTCTGTGCAGTAATATAGAGCTACTTTACTGAGCCTTATTTCATGTACAAGAATGTCATGCGTGATGAAAACGAAACACGCCGAGACAATGCTATATTTGACCCTTCTGCTTCTTATTTTTCGCAATTTTGAAACACCTAAATCAGCATTCAGTTTTGTGCTTTTAAAAAATAGCCACTCTTGTCATGAAGAGCAATCTTCGGACATCAGATAACCAGCGGCATTTGTTCGGTTCTCTTTTTGTTGTTTTGGAGGCACACATTTTCCTGGAGAAGTATCTTGTTCCTATCATGAAACACAAACAGCACCTCAGTAATATGAAACGCAGCAGTGCAGTGTATAAGGAGCAGTGTTTGTCTAGCGTATATGTCGGAAACCATCCAGCCAGTTTGTTTCACATTTCAGATTTTGATACTTTTTCTCGATAAAGAGTATCCCATACCAGGATCATGTCACTTTCGTCAAGGTCAATGTCAAAACGGCTACATTTACTATGTATGCCATTGTCCAGGCAATGTTACTGTAAACATCGAAACGATTTGATCCAAATGGCAAACTGTAATAGTTTATGACAATACAGAGTGTTGCACACTAGAATCTATTCACTGCCTTAAAGGACAAGGTCACTACGGCCATATTTGTTTTGTGCAGAATTGTGTGCTAGGCAATATCTCAAAAACCATCGGGCCTATTCAATCCAAATTTTAGATAATAGTATTTTACCATATCACACATTGCCATCAATCTTAACTGCGCCTCTACCTCAAGGTCAAGGTCATAGTTTCCATAATTTGTTTTACAGATTATTGAGTAGAGAATACCTCTAAAACCGCTGTACTGATTTCTTTTTTTTTTTTTTGTGCTGGCAATATCTCTGAAACCACAGGCCCGATTTTTTTCCAAATTTTGCTTGATGATATTTTGACTTAACCCCTTCACAGCCGAGAACTCTGGATAGGATCCATCTGCAAGACACATAGGTCATCATGAGCCTGGCGGGTGCGGTGGCTCATTGCGATTTTGGCTCTTGAGGACACAACTTACACATATTTATTTGACGGTTGGGGTTCCTTGCGACTGAATTAAGAAATATTTCAGAGTAATTTTTGCGTCCAGTGGTATCGAAGAGAATAAGATAGATATGTCAAAGCCAAGTTTATGTTGCTACATCACTTCAAGATGATGCGCACAGTTGTTGGGAATGCTTTCAGACAGACAAAATGGCGGGTTACTGTCTGTGGGGAGGGGTGGGGCTAAAACGTTGTTCCAAGAGCAAGCCTTGTTGGCTTAGGTGTGGCAGCAAATGTGAAACAGTATAAATGTAGTCACCAATCGTCCATGCATCCGCTCTTCAGCCGTCGTGTGTGTATGCGTGCGTTTGTCTAAGGCAATTTCTTAGGGACCATAACATACACACACTTTAAACTCGACAAAACTGTAGTTTACAATAACAACTTTACCTACATATTTCACCTGTAGAAAAGGTCAAGGTCATCATAGGTCGATGTGTTTGTAAAGATTAGTAATTTTTCGCACACACATTTTTGTAAAGTATACTTTAAGCGGAAAAGTTTATAAGTACCTAAATATGCATTTTATACCACGAATACTATTTGCAATGACGTCTCTTCAAGGTAGAGGGTAGTATATAAAAAAAGAACGTGCGGGAGATTCCGTAGACCTTTTCATGGGAACTCTTCCTGTCGGCGATGTCACAACTGCTGAAAATATGAAGAGGGTGAAGACCTACAAATGCACCACTTGTTGACTATCAAAGAGGGGTGAGTGGTGCTGGTGTTAGCGCGAGGGGGGGGGGGGAGGGTCGAGGGAAGGGGGAGAGAGGTCTGGGGACGTTTTCACCACTGGCCGGCAGAAAATTCAAATGAAGGGAGGGGGTCCACATTCTCAAGGACCGTTTACAATTTCCAAGAAGAGGCGCGGGAGTGTGTGTGTGTGTGTGTGTGTGTGTGTGTGTGTGTGTGTGTGTGTGTGTGTGTGTGTGTGTGTGCACAAAACCCCTAAAATGGGTGACTGTCTTTACCATCCTTATGGGAAATGGGTGTGTGTAAAATTCTGGGTGCTCAAGTCAAACACCCATTTTTTTCTGAATTGTTTCTGCATTATCTTGTGGTAAAAAGTTATAAAAAATAAAAAAATCAGTTTTTCCCATTTTGGGCGTTTTACACGCACATTTGAGCTTAGAACACACTCAGCCAGTGTGTACTGAAATTGTCCCAGCAGTGTGTGTGTGTGTGTGTGTGTGTGTGTGTGTGTGTGTGTGTGTGTGTGTGTGTGTGTGTGTGTGTGTGTGTGTGTGTGTTGTGTGTGCGTGCGTGCACACAAAACCCCTAAAATGGGTAACTTTCTTTACCATCCATACCTGATTGGTCGACTGCGTGGGTGAGCCGAAGTGCGACGGAGAGATACGAAAGAAGGGTGGGGGGTGTGTGGGGGGGGGGGGTGTTCTTATAGTTGTGTGAGGGAGTAAATTGTTCATGTTTCTGCAAAATGAGGTTTGTTATTTGAAGGTGTGGTTGTTTTGTGAAAATTTGTTCAGTTGTGTTGTGGTACCGGGGTGATGTGGTGGGAGGTGATGTCTAGTGGCCAAAGTCAAGATTCTAGGGCAATGTATTTGTGCGCCAGCAACTTGCTATGGAGTGAAGTGATCGTATGAGTGAGCAGTGTGAGATAGGACGTGCACTTCGGGGAAGCTAAAGTTGTCTTGTGTCCTGCCCGACCTTTTGGTTCAACCTGTTGCTTTGTTTGTAGTTGTTTTGGTGTTATGAATGCTTTCGTTTTGGCTGCATCTCCTCTTGGATAGTATATACAAATTGATTGAATGCAAATGACGTCACACAGTCAGCGTCGTTTTACTTGCGTCGTCTGCTGCAGTCAGCCGTTTAGTACAGTAGAAAGAGTGAAGGCTTGGATGGGCCATTTTCGGATGTAATGCTAGGTCAGAGAAAAAAACCTAATGTTGCCAAAAGGTGTAATAGTAAAGAATTGTTTGTGTGAATGCTGCCCGTTTGAGAGAAGGACTGAAAAGTCGAATGCTGAGCGAAGAGAGAAGGCGACAATGTAAAAAATATCCAGCACTATACTTTGGTCTAGATGCACAACAGTTACACGCTTGTAAATTAAAACACCTTTAACATTTACAAAATTTGAGTTAAAAGAGGTTTTAAAACAATTTTAATAAAACCTGTTGCCTGGCACGCTGCGAAGAACAACAGTTTCTTAGTTTTAAACCTTGTACTGCGCCATAAACGCCGTGATTACTTCTCTTAGCTGGCCTATAGTGTGGAATGTGGGACTTGGCCAACTGGATCCATCTGGTGCTCTCCAAATATGTATTTGTGAGTGGTGCGACGTGCAACTCAGTGCGCGCCTCTGAAATGACCTACTGGTGACACTGATAATGAAAATCTTTCATTCATAAGAGCTCTATAAAACCAAAAGTGATGACCCCCCCCCCCCACACCTCCCCCCTCACAACCCCACTCAAACAATCATGATAAAATCAACCAGAGGTATGTTTAGTGAGGTATTTGTTCATTGTGTGTTGTCTCATTGTGCTTGACATTTTTAATGCAGGAAAAAGAAGGAATACACATTAATTTGGGAAAAAAAAAAAAAACCAGAATGACAACAATCAAATAAATGTGGAAAAGAAGCATCAAATATTCCACGAACTTTATCTTATTTGAGATGCCTAATTTTCTTAAGATAGTCTTGCTAAAATGAATGATTTGAAGAGGACACCCATTTTCACTGTAATGCCAGTTTTTGTGTGAGAAGCACCCACTTTATTGGTAGAAACCCATTTTTCTCCATCCAGTGGCTCTGTTTCTAGAAAATGTCTATTTTATTTTAAGTTGTAGAGCTTAGTTATAATGTGAGTTCTAAACATTTGCATCAACTCCAGAGCCCTAGAATAAATAGAAACATAGGAACCCATTTTCACATAAAATGGTAGGTAACCCACTCTGAGGCTTTTGTCTCCGTGTGTGTGTGTGTGTGTGTGTGTGTGTGTGTGTGTGTGTGTGTGTGTGTGTGTGTGTGTGTGTGTGTGTGGTGTGTGGTGTCTTGTGGTGTGGTGTGGTGTGGTGTGGTGTGTGTGTGCGTACGTATGTGAAAGTACATTTTTGGCTCACGTGCGAAGCAAAAATGAGTCTATGTTTTGGGCCAGCGGTCGTCCGTCCGTTGTCTGTCGTAAACTTTAACGTTGGCATTTTCTCGGAGACGTTTCAAGCCACATGCTTCAAACGTGGCCCATGGATACTTTGTGGCGAGGCCTTTCTAAACATATCAATTTGAGTGACCTCTCACAAGGTCAAAATCACAGGGGCTCAGGAAATAGGTAAAAAATAGCGATATTTGACATATTTCTTTTTCTCAAATACTATTCACAACTTCAAACCCAAACTTGGTACAAAGATACCTGAGGGTAAGACCTTTCCATGCACACTAATTTGGTTGATCCTCGGAAAGGTCAAGGGTCACAGAGCCGGCTCAGGAATAGGTTCGAAATAGCCATATTTTGACAAAAGATGTTTTTATTCTCAAACACAAGTTTAAACCCAAACTTGCTACTGAGATACCTGATGGGAAGACCTTTCCATGCACACTAATTTGGTTGATTCCTCAGAAAGGTCAAGGTCACGAGAAGGCAGGAAATAGGTAAAAAAATAGTCTTATTTTGACAAAAGATGTTCGGTCACACATATGTAAATCGGTCATACATGTGAGCCATAATGGCTTTGCCTTTCTTGTTTTCCCCTTTGGCAAACTTTTAAATTTTTATCATTCACACAACTCCAAATCATTTCCAAAACATCAAAATATGTGCTTGTCTATGATTTCACAAGTTCCAAAATTACAGACCAGCACACGCACATAACTGTCCGTAAAAACATGTCAGTAATTGATTTGTCGTATTCACGTATTCTACGTCTTTGACAAATACGTCGTCGAATGGAACCGTTCATGTGTTCTTAGAACATTTCCTTATGAGTCATGTGTGCAATGCAGTCAACATCGAGTATTTCCGAACGTGTCTTAACCCATTTTAGTCGCCTGGGACCCTGCAGCAGGAGATGGATTGATCTCAAACACAACTTTAAACCCAAACTTGCTACAGAGATACCTGATGGGAAGACCTATCTAAGCATACTGTTTTGGATAATGCTTCGGAAAGGTCAAGGATCACAGGCTGGCAAATGTGTGTAAATGCCAATTTTTGATAAAGTTTTAGGTATTAGTAACATTTTTGCAAATTTTTCAATTAAATTTGGCACAAAGGTAGTTGATGATAAAACCTTTTTGTGCATACTAATTTACTCAGTTCATTGCAAAGGTCAAGGGTGGGGGAGGGAGTGGGGGTGGGGGTGGGGGGTGTACATATGTGTGAAAAATACTTACATTTTGAGAAAACATGGACTTTGATGATGCGAAAGCCAGTCATTTACTTATTGTCACAAAGGTCACACATAAGTATATCGGTTGTCCACGTGAGCCATACTGGCTTTACCTTTCTTGTGGAAAGAAGTGTGGTTACATGTATTATCAACAGTTTTGCAAACTTTTCAATCGAATTTGGTACAAAGGTAGCTGATGATGATAAGACCCTGAATTTGCTTCTGAACTTGTAAAACCAGTGTCGATAATGCTAGCTTTTATCAAGTTTTACTTCTGAAGTGGAAAAACTAAATACAGTAGCTTTTATTCCCCCATATGTAGAACATTTTCCACACACTTGCTGACCATGCCTGACCTTTGACCTTTGGAAGAAGCCAATAAAATTAATATGCATAGACAGTGTAACCCCTAGCAACATTTCTAATGGGGTTTTACTGCAAAGTTCACATACGAACTACCTGTAATAGCAACAACCTAACATAAAATGGCTTCTTATTTCCCGTGACCTTTGACCTTAACTAGAGGTTAACTTAGTAGAGATGCAAACAAAAGCTTTATCTTCAGTTTTCTTTTTGGCAAGTTTTTAAATAAAATTATAACTAGGTTGTTTACAAAATCGTCCGTTTATTGACCTTTGTAACCTTGACCTTACATGAAGGGCAGCGCAAATGACGATCAAAGCTATTGTCAAATAGGATCACTGTGATAAATTAGAAGTCTGTGGCTCTGGCGGTCTCTCAGAAATTCAAAATGATAATATCTGTCACAATTGGATATACAAAGGATGATGAATGGTGGACCAGTGGCGGATGACTTATTATGTTTAACTCACTTTTAATGTTGAGTGAGTCTATAATGTGTGCTAACCATCTCTATTACCTTAATTTTCCAACAAAGTGTAAGTGAAACTTGTAGAAAGGACATATTCACACTGTTTCATAATAGGAGACCTGGTGTTTCATATTAGGCAACTGGTGCCTATTATGAAACAATGTCTCACTTTTTGCAAACTGGAACTGCTTCTGCGTCGATTCGAGTTTTTAAATTTGGCTTTGTCCTAATCTCTATCAAATTCAGGTTTCGGGTTGATTCTATCTTTCTTTGGACGGTCCCGCGAGACGTTTTTGCTGACGTGTTCCATACATGGATCTCATACAGGAGGATTAAACTATCACTTTTAAAAAAAGATATACTTTCAAGTCTGCGTCACAGTTCTGGAGACATATAGACCATGATAGTTCAAGGATGGTGCCAGAATAGCTTGGCGCATACAGGCGCCAAGCTATTCTGACACCACCCTTAAACTATCATGGTCGACCCGCAGCCTGTCGTAGCATGTCAGGGCTTTGTGGGCTAATGAAGTTCCTTGCATCTGCAAGAGACAGATTCTCAGGAGACCATGCAAATGCAAGGGATGGTGAGAATATATTCTTCAGGTTGTCTCCAAACGCCTCCATAAGCACTAATCCGATACGAATACTGTCTGAATCCTGAAACGGATCCGAAACAGATTTTTTAAAGTTCGTTCAAGTTCCTTTTACGATTGTGTGTTATGTGTCTGATGCGGAACCGACTGCGAAGCGAACACGACACAATTTATGAACAAAAAACGAAAAATGCATTATCGTATCGAGTTCGGATCGTACTCGTATCGGATTCGTACTTATGGAACCGTAGCTTAAGTGCCGCTCTAACTATTTCTAAAAATTGTGTTATAAATTTCAACCATACACGGATATTTTCACACGAAAACCATGCAAAAAGTCACTGTGCCGATATCGGTCGCAGTGGGCCCGCGCAACGAACGTGTGCGGGCCGGCCCACAGCGGCCGACGCCAACACGACAGCGTTTTGCTTACTGGAAATGTTTCATAATTATATGGAGCTGGCTTTGACTGCCTTTATTTTTGTCTACCGTATTCAAAATACGGTAGACTTTAGGATGGGGCTGGTCGGAGCGCGTTCCGTAGAATGCAAAGGACATAACAGGCGGGCGGGCTCATGGTCTGGCAAAGAAGTAACAAGATAATAAAAAAAAGACGTCACGTCTAGCCATTCTAACCTTGCTGTTGAACGTCGTTTTGCATCGACGTGCCGTATGTGCGTATGTATGCATGTGTGTGTGTGTGTGTGTGTGTGTGTGTGTGTGTGTGTGTGTGTGTGTGTATGTGTGTGTGTGCGCGCGCGCGCGCGTATGTATGTAAACACAAGAATCTCCGATATTACTGTACGCACAAAGCTTGAAACTTGGCAAAATACTTTATTAAGTGGGTGGCTAAGACTGAGAGCCTCCGAGCATATTGTAATTGGATGTCTCATTGAAGACATGAAAGACCGTTTATAGAAAGTCGGTTGACCCAGACTGATTAGCGTCCGCAATTGATTTTGATTATATGCCCGGCCTTGAAAATTTGGATATGGCTAGTTTGTAGAAAGACATTGGATGAGTTCGTTAGCCAGCTTTGTACATCGTCAACCTTTTCGAAAATAAAAGTTCAATGCGGAAAACATAAAATGTCAGAAGTAAGACTCTTTGATTTCATCAGAAGAATCAAACAGTGACGGTGATGTAGAAGCACCAAACGCGTCAGTGTTTTATACAATGTTCCTAGACGCAAATCACCAGCACGTCAGAGTTTTACATGTGTATGAGCTGGCGCGATGTTCTCCTTCATTAATTATGTGTGTGTTGGCTTAGAGAGGAGGGACAGTGTATTATATTTGCGAACGTATTGTGGAAAAGGTGTATGCATGCAAGCTCATACAGAAGACGCTTTGTGGGCATTGGCCATTCCACCTTATTATTCGGCTGTGGCTACGCCAGTCCGCAGAACGTATAACGGTAGGAAGCGCCGCCGTGTGTCTGCCGGCGCCGTCTGCTCAGTTGTGTGTGCCATTCTGCCGTTTGTGTTTGTGTGTGCAATTGCCGTGCGGATCAGGCACGAAGGGGGAGTTGGGGGGAAGGGGGGGGATTAAATTGTTAGTTATTTGGGTTTAACGCCGAACAGGCGACTAAGGCCATCTCACGGCGGGGGGTTGAAGGGGGGGGGGCGGGGGGGGGGGAGGGTGCGGGGGGGGGGGGAGGGGGGAGGGAGGGGAGGTTGGGGGGGGGGGGGAATTAAAGGAGATATTGAATGAGTTCGTAGTCCAGCGTTGTACCCTTCAACTTTTTCAATCATAATTATTTCATTTTTGCAAGTGTTGGAGCCACTATATACTCCCATCAAACAGTCAGCCCTGAAGAGACTGTGTGGAACAAAACAGTCAGCTCTGGAAGTCGGAGCGTGCCTTTCGGAAGAGTGATTGGTCACAGTGTACACGGCGTCGTGAGACCAGTGAAGCTTATAATGACGTCATTTTGCTGCTCGTGCTATTCTTCTTCTTCAGAATTCCTGTCGCTACTCCAGCCCACAGAGCCGCGTACTGATGGCGGGAAGCGCTATGTGTCCGTCTTTATTTGTGTGCGCCGGCGTGTGTGTTGGCTTAGAGAGGAGGGAAATGGATCAGAAGGATAAACTTAAAAATATGAACAACTCTGAATGTTCCTAAAAGAAAAACGCACGTGAGCTCCAAACAATACGGTAGACTTTGAGATGAAATCCTCATCTTGTTTTTGTTTAGCAGAAAAGGCTATAACAATGACTTGGCCGTTATTATCGTCTTGGTTGTCGATTATTGCCGCGGAGCCAGCCTTTGGGTGATTTCAGTCTGCGGCCAACGTTGGCACGACAGCGTTTTGCTTACTGGGAATAGTTCGTAATTATACAGAGCTGCCATTGACTGCCTTTATTTTGTTGGTTTGCAGGATGGACTACGACGATGAATCGAATGACGTGACCCTTATTGAAGTCTTGGTTGCCCTGTTGCCGTTTATTGTCGTGCTGTGGGTGATTTCCATCTGCATACTGCTGTGTAGAAAGTGCTGCTGCAAGAGTAAGTAGTCAGTGCATATGTGAATATTTTTATATACATCTCTTAATGATTATTAAAAAATCAAGCATCTCAACCCCTTCCATAAAATCCAACAGTCATCATATTAGCCAGCTAAACTACCGGTCAAGCATCTAAGTAACCAACCAACCAACCCACAAACCTACCACCAAACCACCTAATTAACCTTGCAACTACAAACTACAAACCAACCGATCTGCAAACCAACGAACAAACATTAATGAAACATTAATAATTAACATACCTACACCAACCTATGAGCCCACCCGGCAACCTGCCAATCACGTAACTAAGTAACGAGGCAACCTACAAACCTACCAACAAAGCACCTAACTATCTTGGCAATAAATCAAACTACAAACCAACCAGCTTACAAACTAACGAAGAAACCAGCTGTTTAACCCTTTGCGTGTCGATAGGGATTTTCAGTAATCGCAATAATTCCTGCATGAATCATCGCGACTGAACCCGCTAGCTGATACGCAAAGGGTTAACACGCCAACTCACTAACTTATGAACTCACCCGGCCTCAACCCACCATTCAGCCAACCAACCAGCCAGCCACCAAGCATGATTTTGCCCTCTCTAATTTCATAATTATGGTACAGCTTTCACATTAGTTTCTCTTCACTTTTCAGCACAGACACTTGGGATAGTGTTGAGCCCTCCACCTTCTCTGCCGGGCGCCCGCCATTTGGAGATCACATCACTTGCATCATCATCAGCAGCACCAGCGGTAGCGACAACAACACCAGCAGCGTGGACAGGGCCATCGTCCACAACAGCGGCGGCTGACAACACCCAGACATCAGGCAGCAGCGCGCCCTACGGCTACGTTGCCACGTTTCATAAACCACCACCCAACGAGGCAAGTCCTCTTCTTGATTCAGAGATGGTTAATTTAACCCCTTTGCTATCAGGTAACGGGGACTCATGAGGATCTCTGTGTATCCGGTCTTTTTTTTTTTAGGAGGGTAGTGGTATTAAAATCTGGTGCTCGGTATTGGATAATGGCAGAGGGTGAATTCAGGCCACTGGCAGTGAAGGGGTTAAAACTGGACGCTAACGTCAAACGAGTGTCAACAATTCAACAACAACAGTCGCAGCAGCAGAATCAGCAGCAGTCAGCAGCAATAAGTAAATATTATAAACACAACACGCTCATAGAGTACAACAACACGAAACCAGAAAAAAACATCAACATAAATACTAACGAAGTCAACAGCTATAGGTATACAAATACTGCTGAAAACTGATGCTACTACTGCAGTTAATTAAAGAAAAGAAAGGCAGAATGAAAAGATACAGACATTGTAAAACACCGGTGATTCTCAGCCATTATTACAGACAGTCTACAATGAACTTAGTTTTGTCTGTTCTATCATGTTACGTGATGTAAAACTCGTATGTAGTAATTATGTGGTGATGTGACTAAGGGCTAGAAATGTAAGCTCGCAATTGAGCGCTGGCATTAGTTGCTTGAGTAAGCGTAAACTCTGCGCAAACCACTAAGCAAGGTGCTCCGCCATCATGGCGGAGCACCTTGCTTAGTGGCTTGCGCAGTATTCAGTCATGCAACTGTACTCAGGACATCCAGTGGAAAAGGACGGGCTTGTTCCATAGCATGTCCGTTGAAAGGTCCTGGTAAATCAAAGTGCCACAGTTGCAGTGCGCCTGAATTGATCAGTGTTCAGATCGTACTCCATAGGAAATAGATTTCTCTGTCCCCCATAAACCCGCCCGTTAGGGCCGTCCATTATCACTTCGGTGCCGTGGACGTTAAACCCCGAAATAAGCAACCATGTACTCAGGTCTGTAATTTTGGGCCTTACATCAGATCCTGAGGCCGCTCGCATTAGAATTGCAGACCAGCACAAAGTGGCTGTAAGGCTTCAAAATTACTGACCAGGACACAATTGCTTAATTAAACCGGCCCCTTTGAATTAAACTGCTGTTGAAAGGGGCGTTCCGTGGCGCAGTGGTAAAAGTGCCTGCCACCAATGCAAAAGGTGCGAGGTTTGATACCCGGTTTCGGCGTCGGACTTTTCTCCTCTAGTAAGTGTCACCGTTAATTCGGGCGGACCGTCGGGGGTTTTTTTCTCCGGGTACTCCGGCTCTTCCTCCCCCACGACTTTGGCATCAATTTCAGCCTACTTAATCAAATTTCAGATATAAACGATTTGAATTTCCAAAACTTCAGTAGCTCGCTTGAGCTTGCCCTTAGTTAATGTTCTGTGTCTATGTACCGTGACAGTGTGTGAGTGAATGCGCGTGATTCACGTGAGCGTGCTTGTTGGGTTCAGTTCGCAGCGGCGCTTTGAGCCGATTTTCAATTAGGATAAAGCGCCTATTTAATGCGCTTATTATTATTATTATTATTATTATTATTATTATTATTATTATTATTATTATTATTATTATTATTATTATTATTATTATTATTATTAAAACGTCACAATAGACAGTTCGACCGTGTTAGGTAAAGAGAGGTAATTGTCTAACCACTTTCTACATACGCACAAACTTCTAACTTTTTATGATCAGGCATTTTGTGTTGAAATGGATGCGATTAAAAAAAAGAATTTAAGAACTATCTTTTCTTATTATTATTTGTATACTATTTTGACGTTGTTGTTGTTTTTTAATCATTCCATTTTATTATACAAACTGATCTGATGCGATTTTCACCATGGTTTCTGATCTTGTTGCCTGTTTGTGCACGTACATGTGTGTGTGTGTGTGTGTGTGTGTGTGTGTGTGTGTGTGTGTGTGTGCAAAAAAACCTGGAATTTTGTACTAAATGAGAAGGTCATTAGAACTGTTTAAAATCAATTGTACGACGTTTTGCACTACATTTGATAGTTTGGATATTATTCTTACTTGTTTGTGCTATTTAACAAGAAGCGAACAAACAAACAAACAAGCAACCATCCAAACAAACAACAACAAAAACAAACAAACAAACAAACAAACAAGACCAAGATAACAGTGAAATATTGAACTGTCGTTGTTCTTGCTTAACTCATTCTACCCCAAGACAGAACTGAATCCCCAAATTTTGCTGTTGTCCTCTGAAGACTGCATTGCGGTGCAGGACACAAATCGACCATGATAGTTCAAGGGCACCCTTGAACTATCATGGTCGATCCTTATCTTGCTGTGGTGTGTCTGGGGTAGAAAGAGTTAAGTAGATTCATTTCCTTATTCATATTCTCGGTATGAAGATCTACATGACACCCTTTAACTTGATCAGTTATGAATGCTCTGATGAGTGCAGAAATCAAGGAAACAAGAATGGTACAACAATAAGGACTATTGTACCAGTTTTATTTCTGAGGAACCTCGCCTACTTTAACCTCTCCACTGCCACTGGACGGCGCAGATTTTGTTTTGGAAATCGTAAATTCAATGTCAAAGATCCACAGCCCGTCAAAGAAACAAAGTAGTTTCAGCAAGAGGTATAGATCCTCATGAGCCCCCGCAACTGCGGGGGCTCATGAGGATATATACCTCTTGCAGTTGGTTGGCGGTGTTCAGTTTTGCTCGACAATGAAGGCCGGTTAACTGCCTGAGTCATGACTGACTGAATGTCAGGTCACGGTATACATTTAAATTGGGAAGTTGAGGCAGTGCAAGGCCCCATGTTTTTAAAAATAATTTTTGCCTTGTTTGAAAATTTGCAGTTGGGCTGACTGTTGGAATTTGCTGGAAATTTGTGGTTAGCTGAGAGGAGACATGTTTGGTGCTTTGATTCATACCATCCAGAGCTTATCCAGTGGACATTTGTGGGCCTATTTTGAGTTGCCTTTGACGTAGTGATTTGAGGGGCACGCTGATTTCAGCTGTGCTTGGGTGTGGGGTTGGTAAGGAACCAGCTTCATAGCCAAGAAATGAGACGGGTCATGTGCTGGTTTTTTTTTTTTTTTTTTTTTTTTGTATTTTGTGCATGGCAAATCGGTGCAGCTGGTGGGCGGTAGTGTTTTTTAGGGAATTGAAAAATTAGGGGATGACTGGGACTGACTAAGGCTAAGAGACTGGACAGTACGGAAACAGCACTGTGGTCCGTGGCCTGAACCGGGCCCCCACAGCCGTACAGTTCATAGCGGTGTGTGCATCCTAGCAGAGATTGACCACGCGTACTGTTGTCATCTTAACTTTGAGTTCGCAGAAGAAGTTACCAGTCGTTCACTCCGCCGTTTCGCACGGCATCCACTCGTAAGAGGCTCAGTTAGACTTAAAGGCCCACTGCCGCCGTAACTGTTCACAGATACACTTCTGTAACAGATAGTTACGAAACGCTACAGACAGGTCTAGTTATGGTTCATTTAGACACAGGGCAATCTAGTTCATCACGTGCCCTCTGTATATCAGGTAATCTGACAATTACTCCACTCCGTTCTAGAAATACAACACTTTCAGTACGAGAAACAGCTACAAATAGATTGAGACACTATGGCTTACGGCAGCGCAGAAGAAATAAGTGCGATTACGCGTGTGCTTTTGCTGCGTGTCAAAACTGCTGTTAAAGTTGATTAGGTGTGTCGACAAGGCATAGCAAACACAAATGGTGTTGAAATGTGTCCTCCGATTTATGCCTAATTACACTTCAAATGGGTTCCACCTGCCATAATTATGTGAATCACAGAAAGCAGTAAATGCCTAATTCTATCAATGTCCAGAGAAAAACGAGGCACCGCTGCCAAGCGTGTACAATGCAAAGAAATTACCAACTAAGGAAGAAACACGCTTTTAAAAAGGACAACACAACAAACAGTTTTGTGCTCGTCCTTCCCAAGCGTGCTTTTTCAAGGCATGGCTTCACATACAATTGCTGCATCAAAATGTAGTTGGTAGCACTGATACAGCTACTACAGCCGCACTGAACATCATGTTTTGCGGTGAAAATGCCAGCAGACAGAAACACAAAAGCTGACTGCCAAGCATGTAAAATGCACCCCCCCCCCCCCACCCCACCCCCACCCCCACCCCCCCCCAACAAAAAACCTCAAACAAACAAACAAACAAACAAACAAACAAACAAACAAACAAACAAACAAACAAACAAACAAACAAACAACAATAAAAACCTCACCAAAAAAACCCAAACAATAAAAAACAACAACAACAACAACAAAAACCAAAAAAAACAACAACCCCCCCCCCAAAAAAAAAAAAAAACCCCCCCCCCAAAAAAAAAAAAAAACACACAAAAAAAACAAACACCCAAAGCAAAAATAAAAAACCCAAACAACAAAAACACCCTTAGAAATGACATGTACAACTCAATGTATATAAATTGTGCTCTCCTTGTTCTAATAATAACAATACCGTTATTATATAGGCGCTTTTTCTCAATTTTTGCGCAAATCGACTCAAAGCGCCGCGAACTGAAACCAAACACGCACACTCGCGTAACAGACACGGATTTACGCCATTTAAGACAAACACAGTACAAGACAGACGAAGGGCCAGTTCAGCTACTGAAGTTACAAAGATTTTTGATCGCTTGTATTTGAAATTTGTAAAGTGGTCTGAAACCGGTACCAAAGTGTGGGGGTGGGTGGGGGGTGGAAGAACCGGAGTACCCGGAGAAAGAACCCCCGACCTCTTCTAAGCGTGTTGCGAACTTTTTTTAAAATCTGGATATTTTTTTTTTATTCCCATTTTACACGCTTACCCGTCACCTTTTCAAGTCGGTCTTGACTTCGCAGTAAACCGCGCATCGTACATATCAGGCATCGAACGCTTTGTGCAGCGTCCTCCGACGGAGGAAGTCGTCGGTTTTGAAACCTGGCAGTGACTGTTGTGTCAAGAAACATATCAGGAAATATTTTAAACGTTCGTCCCAGCATCCAGCTGTGTTAGGCTAAACTTGCTAGATGTTTGTGCCGACATCTCGTAAACAACTCAAGACTTTGATCTGCCGTGACGTAGGTTAGCAACTAGTCTGTCGGCGGTTTGAAGCTAAACGGTAACACCTTGCGGTAGGCCGGTGCAGGTGGTGCTTGCATATGAACGTCAAGTTAACACATTCGAGACGTGCCGCATCCCGATACCCGGCATTATGCTGCGTATCCGGGTGGGGCACGTCTCGAATGAGTATCTCAGCACCGAAAAAGTTTGGATCCCATTTCTCAAAATGCGAAGGCGTCGTCAAACGCCGAACAGCCGTCACGCTGCATTGGCCGTTGGAGGTGCGTGACCCATTATAGTTCAAGGATGGCACCAGGCCAGCTTGGCGCCTCGTGGGCGCCAAGCTAACCTGGTGCCACCCTTGAACTATCATGATCTATCCCGCCACCACCCAAGGCAGTTTTTTGCTGGTGTCTTCGGTTTACTACAGTAGAGCCGTGGCAGTTGACAGCAAAGTTGTAACAAAGAAAGTACTGAGAAGTGAACAAATGAAGAACGAACAAACTAACAAACAAAACAAAAAGAAAGAAAGAACGACAGAAGCAATAAACAAAGAAACCCCCCAATTCAAACAAAACATACGAACGAACGAACGAACCGGACGAAAAAAAAACAACAAAAAACTACAAAAAAGAAAAAAAAAGAAAAAGAAAAAAAGAAACGAACGAAGGAACGAACGAACAAACAATCAAACAACCAGTAGTAACAATATAGCAACCAAACTACTAAACTGAATTATCAAAACTAACAGCTATTACACCCAAACAAACCCACCCACCCAACTCAACTGAACCAGCTAATCAGGCAGAGCGTCACTGTAACCTAGCAGTCGCCTCGGCAAACTTGCCTGGAGACCAATCTAACATTAACACTGAATCAGCCCGTCAAACTTGAAAAGTTGTTGAGTGATTATTTCCCTTTGCTCTAAAGTTAACGTTTCTTCTAATGAGTCCGGGGGCCAGTTACATGAGCGAGCTTAGTCCTGCACCAGCCACTAAGCAAGGTGCGCCGTAATAGCGGCGCATCTTGCTTCAGAGGCTGGTACAGGACTAAGCTCGCTCATGCAACTGGCTCCTGCTGTCCGAAGCCGGACCAGTCCTTGAATCAGAAGTGAATTACTTCGCACTTTTGCAGACCATCTGAAATGATTCGCTTCATGTGTTTGCTTGTTTGTTCGTTGGTTGGTTCGTTGATTAGGTGGCTGGTTGTTTGATCGATTGGTTGGTTGGTTTGTTTGGTGTGTGACTGGATTGCCGTTTGATCGGTTGGTTGGTTGAGGTTCAGAGTTGATAACTGATGCGATCTATCAATATACAATCATGCGCATTGATTTGTCAGTTTTCTTTTGATATTTTTATATTTTTATAAGTGAAAAATGCAATAGCCGAACAGTTGTCTAGTAGTCGTGATGTATAGTTCTGTGTCGGTATAAAGCTATGTATAGTGTAAATGGTAACACCCTGCTACTCGGATGGCATTCGTATGTCTCTGTGTGAGCGGATTCCAGCCTAATACCGGGATAATACCGGGAACAGAGCCGCTTCTTGTCTTGGCGCGTTTTCATTACAATCAGTATGTAAACGTATAAGGCATACCATGCGTTTATTACTATTATCCCACTGTCGGTCAGGGTTTCCTTTGACATTTACACGCATTTTGTACATGGTAATCACCTAAGTACAACTTGTGTCGCCTATGTGTCAGATTTGTCGTGTTCCGCGGCCATGCCCTGCATTCCGGGATTTTGAGACCGTCTCATGGAACCCTACCATGAGACCAGGTCCACATTGTACGTTATTTCAGGAACAGCACTGCAGTGGAACGCAATAAAGAATTGTTGACGTCACAGTTGAATTTAATAAAGAATTGCTGATGAGAAAGCCGTGGCACTTCGTGTTGTTGAGGTTCTATCAAGACAATCCACGCGTCAAACCGGCATGACATAAAGGAAGGATCACTGATACCACAGTGAAATAAATATGTTAAACCTTGAGTGGTGATGATTTACGAGCTGAGGATTACCTTTGACGCACAAGCTCTGGCTCCGAGGCTCTGCCTGTCTTTCATTATTCAACACCAAAGAATCCGCCCAATCTGTCCAAGGAACATGGATGATAAGTGGGGTCAGCAAGACACATAGAGCCGTGACAATGGCGCGGTGAAACACAGTCGAGATTTGTGTACCGGAAGTACATTTCAAACCGTGCTAAGCATGATTAATTCATTCAGTAGACTTTGTTTGGAAGTCAGAAGTAGGTAAAAAAAAAAAAAATGCACGTGTTTCGCCGAAAACAGAGCATTAAAATCACGGACAAACAAGCGTAGGGGCGCCAAGCTATTCTGGCACAACCCTTGAACTATCACGCTCGATTTTAATCCTCTGTTTTCCTCGAAATACTGCACGTTTTACCTACTTCTGATATCCGGAAATGGTTTATTTTATTTCGCTTTGTTGCTTTTGTGAAACTATTCTGCGATCACACTGAATATAGTCAGTTCTTTCAATTCCAGTCCATAAACTTTGCAAATCAAGGACCAGTTTCCGTGAAATTTGCGTGAAATATGTGACTCCCTCGTACGAAGATTTCGCATGCAGTACAGTGTTACAAAATGACCTTTGATGCTTCAGCATGCTGTACGAAGTGTCAAAAATTGAGCAGTACGAAGTTTCGGTCTTATCATATAAGACCGAAACTTTGTACAAGTTGTTCACACTTCGTACGTGCAGAATACATAGTACTGCTCGGTTACTCCGATAAATAGTAGTCGCTGCTAAGGCGGTTGCGACCCCATAATGGTCCTAATAAAAACGCTTCTACTGCAGGCACAAACGGCACTTTACACAAACTTCACAAGCTTAGGGACAGACAATCCAGGTAACTGGCGCGCGCGCAGACAGCAGACACCGCACGTGCACCAAGCGAGCAAACTACAAGCAAAACTGCGTATGCGCGGCACGCGCTTAGGGTCGCTTCACGGGTAAAGCTCGTAATATTATTTTGCACTGAAATGACGCGTCTCACTGGGCACAAATCTTCAGATAATTCAAGTTATTCTGCTAATGTCTTTTAGATTTAAAAAAGGGAACAGCTTCGCAAAAAAAAAAAAAAAGAGAAAAAATCCGAAAACGTGGAGAAACAAAAGAACTGGAGATAGATAGATAGATAGATAGATAGATAGATAGATAGATAGATAGATAGATAGATAGATAGGACGAGCCCCCCCCCCCCCCCCCAACAAAAAAAAAAAAAAAGCGACATTTTTGGAATCATCAGAAACACGAAAGTGTTTCGTGTTTCCGATGATTCCAAAATGTCGCATTGCGTTTGCTCGTCAAGATAGATAGATAGATAGATAGATAGATAGATAGATAGATAGATAGATAGATAGATAGATAGATAGATAGATAGATAGATAGATAGATAGATAGATAGATAGATAGATAAAAGAAAGAAATGAAGAGAGAACGAATTTGCACACATACAAAATGATGAAACATTTAAGTGGGAAGAAAGATAAACAAGTACACAAACAAAAATTCATCAACAATAATCAACAAACCAACCAACCAACAAAGGTTTAAGCAAACGTATCAAATAGACAGGCAGACAGAGAGACAGACAGACACAGACAGACGTGTAAGCGCACAGGTAGGCAGACCAAAACAAATCCGAAAACAACGGTAAACAACGTACCGATGTTGACACCTAGTCTTGGCTTGACTTCGCGAACGAAGATTCTATAGGGCTTGCCCACGTCGTCTGCAGGCATTTTCGTGGCTGCGGAGGCCAATCCGGGACAGGCAGGTTCGACCGCAGTGGCTGCAGGGGAAGGTCTGGTCAGGGTTCTGAGTTACGGCAACTCGGTTTTTTCTCCTGAGCCGTTTGTCCTTAAGGTTAGCTCTGCGAGAGTCCTCAAAGGAGACGGCTGCCTTGTAGATGGTGGAGCGCCAGGTGTCACGGTCCGCAGCAAGCGAAGACCACTGGCGGTGGTCGATTTGGCAAGCACTAAGTGACTTCTTGAGACCGTCTTTGTATCTCTTCTTTGGTGCCCCTCTGTCACGGTGTCCAGTAGCAAGCTTGCCGAACAGAGTGATCTTGGGTAGGCGATGATCCTCCATCCTGGAGACGTGCCCCGCCCAGCGAAGCTGTGTCCGCAGCAACAAAGCCTCGATGCTCATAGTTTCTGCCTGTTCAAGGACCTCGACGTTGGTGACATAGTCACTCCAGTGAATGCCCAGGATGGTACGCAGGCAGCGCTGGTGAAAGCGTTCGAGGAGTCGTAGTTGGTTGCGGTAGAGGGCCCAGGACTCGGAACCGTACAGCAGGGTGGTGAGGACAACAGCTCTGTACACACTGATCTTGGTGCCCGTTTTCAGCTGTTGATTGTGCCACACCCGCTTGAAAAGTCGCCCAAAAGCGCTGTTCGCTTTTGCCAGCCTGCTGTCAAGCTCCTTGTCCAGCTTGGCATCTGACGTGATGATGCAGCCAAGGTAGGTAAACTGGTGTACTGACTTCAGTTCAGACTCGCCGATGGTGATGTGGGGAGGGCGATGCTCTACCTTGGGTGCCGGCTGATGTAGTACCTCTGTCTTTTTCAGACTGACCTCGAGTCCAAAGAGCTGGGCAGCATCTGCAAAGCAGGATGTGATGCGCTGCAAGGCTCTCTCTGTGTGTGCAACAAGGGCAGCGTCATCAGCAAAGAGCAGCTCACGAATCAGTTGGTCTAGGGTTTTCGTGTGGGCCTGCAGTCGTCTGAGGTTGAACAGGCTGCCATCGAGACGATACCTGATGTACACTGCATCGTCATCGTCGAGGTCTACTGTGGCCTGCTTCAACATCATGCTAAAGAAGATGGTGAAGAGGGTTGGTGCCAGCACGCAGCCCTGTTTCACGCCGTTGATAATGGGGAATGGTTCTGAGAGGTTACTGTTGAGTCTAACCTGGCCTTGCTGGTCCTCGTGGAGCTGGACGATCATGCTTAGGAACTTTGGGGGACAGCCAAGTCGCTCCAGGATCTGCCACATGCCTTGCCTGCTCACAGTGTCGAATGCTTTTGTTAGGTCGACAAACGTTACGTACAGCCCTTTGTTCTGCTCGCGGCACTTCTCCTGAAGCTGTCTCAGCACAAAGACCATGTCGGTGGTACTCCTGTTGGCTCTGAAGCCACACTGGCCCTCGGGGAGGTGGTCTTCAGCGATGGCAGGTACCAGCCGATTCAGGAGCAGCCTTGCGAGAATTTTCCCGGCAATGGACAGCAGGGTAATTCCACGATAATTAGAGCATTCAGATTTCTCTCCTTTGTTCTTGTATAGGGTGATGATGACTGCATCACGGAGATCCTTTGGTAGTGTTCCTTTCTCCCAGCAGCAGAGAAAGAGGTCATGGAGCTTGTTGTGCAGTGCTGGGCCTCCATGTTTCCAGATCTCTGGCGGGATTCCGTCAATGCCTGCTGCTTTGCCACTCTTGAGCTGGTGGATGGCTGTGTGGGTCTCTTCGGCGGTGGGCGGTTCGTCCAATTCAACCTTTAGTGGGAGCTGTGGGATTTGGAGGATGACTGTTTCTTGAACAGTGCGCTCAGCGCCGAAGAGGTCCTGAAAGTATTCTGACCAGCGGTTCAAGATGGAGGTATTATCTGTGAGGAGTGCCTGTCCAAAAAAAAAAAAAAAAAAAAAAAAAAGCTTGACACCTAGTACCTACAACCTTTCTGTCTCATAACAAACCCCTCTCCCGGCCCACACCCGACCTCCGCTCCTCTCTCCAACCCCCCCCCCCCACCCTATCCCTCCTTCACCACCCGACCCTTTGCCGTTTGTTCTTTTCCCCGACACCTGTAAACGTGCGCGCTCGTGCGCGGGTTAAGTAGGTGTTGGCAACGCGTTCCCTCAGCCAAATTCCCTCCATCTGCAAGATACATAGATTCTCATGAGCCCCTGCAGTCGCAGGGGCTCATAAGAACCCATGCCTCTTGCTGACACATCTCGGCACTGCTTACACCGTCATATTCAAGGGCTTATGAGAATCCGTACCATTTGCTGTCAGAGTCGCATCTATTTGCATCCAACGACTGACTAAGCAGCCGTCAGGGCACAAACTGCGACTGAAAGGTCTTACGTTTTAACCTCGCACCACACACTCAAAATGAGAAGCAGCTGGGGCAAATCTCGGTCAGCAAGAGGCTTAGATTCTCATGAGCCCCTGCAAGGCAGGGGCTCATGAGAATCTATGCCTCTTGCAGATGGAACTGGCTTGTGGGGGCTGGAACAGGGTGTTGGCGGCCATTTCGAAGACGGTTCGAGACTCGCTTTGAGCAAGCAGTCCGCCGAAAACTGTTCGGCGCCTGACAACAGCGTTGAAGGATCTATGAGCTCGCTGCTTGCTGTGGCATAACTGTTTTGAGAAGAGGGAGACAGAGACGGAGGGAACTTGTTAGAGAAGAGAAGGTAAGTGTTTCTTGATAATACACTACTTACTTTAGTCTTAGGGCTACACTGACTACTTTGTGAGAAGGCGTCAAAGGATTTTTTTTTACTGGGAACTGAAGAAGAGTGTGGCATAGTCTTTTTGTTGTGATAGACGCAATGTGATACTTATTATGTGATGGGCCTCACTGAGACGGTATACATGTAGGCATTGTCTTAGTAATCGGCAGACATACAATTTCCCCTTGAGTTGAGGGAGGCATACAGTACCATTGTATTGTATCGTACTATTGTACTGGAAGTAAGCTTTTCAGTCAAACAGTACATGTACATCCAGTGCCGTCACCCCGTCAGTCGAAGGTTAAAGCAAAGCGATCTGCTTCGGGCAGCCAAAGGGTTGACAGTTCGCAATGTCACCTCAGTTCATGAAGTTCTTAGTATGTTTTACAATAACGCTGCCAAAAAGCGGGGGGCTAACTTAACACACTAAGTTTAACCCAGATGTGTACCAGGCACGAAATACCCACATTTTGGAGTCGTCCTCCGGTCAGTGACTGCATCAACCAGGAGACAGATCAACCATGATAGTTCAAGGGTGGTGCCAGAATAGCTTGGCGCCTATGGGCGCCAAGCTATTATGGCACCATCCTTGAACTATTATGGTTGATCTATATCTTTCTGTGGTGTGTCGGGGCTGAATGAGCTAACTGGCTACTGGTCGTAAAATGAAAGTCTTCACCAGCCAGTTTCTGTCCTTCTTCTCCTTTGTACGTAGGAGAATTCTTTTTTTTTTTCTTCTTTCTTTTTCGAAGCGCAACAAGAGCTTTAGAAAACCTCTGTTACGTCAGTGTGCCTACTCACGCGGATTGTGAAACAAGAAGCTAGACAAATCTTAACTGAGCCACGAAAACATTGAGAACCCGTTGCATCGGCGAATGTTAGCCATCAAAGACACCGGGATATTTAGACTTTGGTTCATTAATCTTTTGTTTTACTGTCCGCAAAGACTCCAAGCTGTAGAGCGGTGATCTCAATTCCAGCAGGTCTCTCGTTTAACCCTTTTCATCCTGATACACTGTTGCTTGACTGAATAGATTTGACTATGATAGCTCAAGGATGGTTCCAGAATAGCTTGGCGCCTGAGGCGCCAAGCTATCCTGGCACCACCTTGATCTGTCTCCTAATCTGTAATGTAGCCTTCACAGGACAATAAATAATTTTTTTTTAAAAATCAGCCTCAGGATGTAAGGGGGCTAAGGCATAGATCTGCTTTCTTTTAGACATATTTTATTTTTATTTTAAGAAATAACAAAAACTGTATTAGACTAAGGGAAACAACCATAACAGGTTTGCCCCCCCCCCTCCCCCCTCCCCCATTCCCCCCTCCCCCTCCCTCCGCCCCCCTCCCTCCGCCCCCCTCCCATGATGTTATCTTTAGCATGCGCAGCTCTAGGTAACGAGTATATCCGAGCCGTCATTTAGTCATTGGCCGGAAACATCAAAAACCGAACTGCAAGAGGCATAGATCCTCGTGAGCCCACGCGTCCCGCGGGTGCTCACGAGGACCTATGCCTCTTGCTGAAACCACTTTGAATCCATGTTCCTTTGACTGACCTCCGGGGATCTTTGCCGTTGACTTGACAAAGATTTTAAAAACGAAATCCGCGTCCACTGGCAGTGAAAGGGTTATTGACGCGCTAGTTCTAGATAGAGAGGTTTAGTGTTCGGACAAGCCCATACACTGACGCACTCCACCGTCTCAGTCCAGGGTCGCTGTGGGTGTTCCGGTGTTTTCTCTGTGGGCCTCACGACGTGATAGTATATTAAAAAAAAAGTCTGAACAACATAAGCATTTTCTGATCAGGTTTGACAGCGCATTTGGCAGCACCCATGAGCAGCCCGGTGAGCAAACGGTCCTCGCACCGACATCGGCCGTCGTGGGCCCGCGCACGATTGTGCGCGGGCCCACAACGTCCCCACGGCAGCCCGAGGACTTTTTATCGACTGGCATCATGTGAAGCGCGGTGACTTGATCGTCCGCCAAGATGTTTCTTGTCGCAGAAGTCAGGTACTCTGTCATGATAACAGATGCCGCGGAGCCGGAGGTCCAGCAGTTCTGACAATGAAGAACTGATATACCGAGGACGTGCATGCTCTCACATTAAGTAACGCAGTTCTGAATTGTACGGATAACCTCATTCATTGTGGAGGACAGAACATGTGTTTCACTGACAGATATTTTTTTCTGAAAATGTTAAAGGGGCACGCCCGACCTTTTTTTAAGGCTTCACAAGTTCGCAAAAAGCTTTTACTGGGCTTCACTATACATACCCACTTAGACAGTGACCACCCTATTGTCCCACCAAATGCTTTCTTTTGTCCCTCAGTTTCAAAGCGAAAAGAGGCCCACCGGAATTTTCTGACGAGACACGTATGTGTGAGATGTGAAATTGACTGCAGTGCAGAAAGTGGGTATAAATACCAATGTTCTGTTTCAATAATGGAAAGACGGTGAGTGTTTCTGAGGGCACGGTACGAAAGGATCAAAGGTCACGCCCTCGGTCACTACTGTATGCACGATCGTTACTAGTAAATACTAGCAGGTCGAGCGGAACCCGCATTGTGATTTCTGACAGCATAGTGAGTATGGAAGGTTTATTCTACTTTCTCGTGAAAAATTATGTCAAAGGGATGCCGGAGAACATCAGTACACGTGTACACTGACACGTGTGTACACCACACCGATGACCTCGTGACCTGAGTGCAGTATTGCGATACACTGATAGTCGGCCGGGTTCTGCCTTGTGACGTAGGCTCATAAATATGCATATTAATTCAAAACAAGGCCGATGCAGACAATAAATCCGCGACTCGGTACAAAAACAATATACATTTAAACGATGAATTTCGACATTTGGCATTGCACTTATGTCATAAAGCTCTAAGATAGTACACAAAGGACCCATACACATACTTTCAGCAGTATCTGTTGCAGACAGTTTTCTGACTGTGTTGAGATGCTCGATCCTGGGGAATATAACTTTAAATGAATTGTATGTGTGTCATTGTCTGTCAGTGTGGGCCTTAGGGTTGTTACAGCGCAGATAGGCCTAATGGCAAGACAGGCCAAAGAAACTAGGTCGAAAATGAATGAATGAATGAATGAATGAATGAATGAACTGATGAGTATGTCAGTCACTGAGTCAGTCAGACAATCAGTCAGACAGTCAGTCAATTAA
Organism: Semisulcospira habei; assembly: GCA_036245525.1. Lineage (NCBI taxonomy): Eukaryota > Metazoa > Mollusca > Gastropoda > Semisulcospiridae > Semisulcospira > Semisulcospira habei. The sequence goes on along the minus strand of BTPG01000005.1, from coordinate 138,804,404 downwards.
TCAATCAATCATTGTTGCCCTTGCGTACTTTAGTTACGATATCGCTGATTAATTACCCGCACTTTTGCTTGAGGTGACACTGACCGTTATAAATGCGTTCGCGTTTTAGTCATTAAATCAGTTTCATGGTTATTATTAACTGTCGGCTATAACTTGATGCCTCAGTCTGACGCTTTAGTTAAATGAATTTCTTGGTGGTCTACCTAAGGCATGCATACTCAGTGCCAATGCGGCATTACTGACTACATTTTTTTGCACTTACCCAGCTTTTTGCAAGGATCGCTTTCTCGGATTCTGAGATCTGAGGGTTTAGACTGGCAATTATGAGCGAGGAATTTCCGACTCAGCTGGGTTTTACCAACAGAACATTGCTTTTTCATCCATCAGGAAACTTGCTAGCGTGGTTCATGTGCAAGAGGTGTAGATTCTCATGCTGCGGCAGCTCTTGAGAATCTACGCCTCTTACAGATTTATATGTCAAGGTTGTTCAGGGGGAGAGAGTGAAGGGGCGACAACACTATACCAATGTTTACAGTTGGGGGGAACGGTATCCTTACGCAAACACATGCTAGGGTGCCTCTCTCTCTCTCTCTCTCTCTCTCTCTCTCTCTCTCTCTCTTTTTCTCTCTCTCTAGAACCTTGAGTGCCGCCTCTGTCTCTGTTTCGCCATCATCATCAACGAAGTTGTCATCATCATCATCATTATCAACATCATCATCACGGCCATCATCGCCTTCTTTTTTTTTTTCTCCGCTCTTTCTCAGGCCGTACCTTTGAAGTGTGACTGACAAGGTGTGTTTCCGCCGACTGAGTGGCAAGAACACACACACACACACACACACACACACACACACACACATCTACATGTGGCACACACACACACACACACACACACACACACACACACACACACACACACACACACACACACCACGTGTACACAAGACTGTTTACGGTAAACCGAAACGTCCTTGTAACAAACCGTGTAACACAGCAGTATCCTACTCTAACCGTCTTCCAAACCTTCCCATTCTCGACGGAATCCAACATTCGTTTTCACAGTGAGGCACTCATCCTCACGAGTACCCGCAAGATACCGGGGCTCACGAGCATCTAAGCCTCTTGCTTATTTCTACGATTTCTAGCTATAGTCTGTTTTTTTCTTTCTCTTCTTCTTTTAGTACGTCCCAGACGTCTCCCGAGCATTACATTTTCAACCCCAGTAAGGAAAACGTTTTTGGGCCCACGACGGCCATAGTGGACCCGCGCACGGCCGTGCGCGGGCCCACTGCGACCGTCGTGGGCGCGAAGGCGTTTTGCTGACTGGGAACGTTCTCCACATAAACACTTCCCAAGTCTTCGTTTGTAAAGCGCTTACGCGGGAGCTCCCCTTGTCTCTGATAGCAATCCTCAGCCTGAACGCGCCTAGTCAGACCCCCTCCGCCTGGCGAAATGAGAAGAAGGTGGTTCCAGCAAGAGGCATAGATTCTCATGAGTCTCTGCGACTGCAGTGGCTCATGAGAATCTATGCCTCTTGCAGCGCAGCCGCGCGGATGATGGTTGATTCGGGGTACTTTAATCTGTAGCAAGGTGCTCAAAAAGTTAATTTAGAAGCAAAGTGAGTAATAGCCTAGGACACGTCGAAGGATGCGTTTTGAAGCGGTGCGGCTTTAGTGGGCTGCAGAAGCATGGACCTGTTATCAGAGGCAACAAGGCGAGGCTGGAGACAACCAGTGTGATGCCTTGCACTTTTCAGCGACAAAAGTCATGGATTCTCATGAGCACCTGCAGGTTCTGATAGGCTCTTGATTGTACGTCTTTTAAAATATTTTTTATTAGTCATGTACTTCTGAAGGAGTTATGATGTTTAAAACATTCCCCCAGTAGCAAAACGTCTTCGGGCCCACGACGGCAGCAGTGGCCATCGTGGGTCCGAGGATCTTTGCTTACTGGGTCCTTATTGAACATAAATGCCGTGAGATAGTCTTCTTTGTCTGCACGGCGTGAAAACCCTTTGTAACTCACTCACACACTCCATCACTCACTCGCTCGCTCACTCACTCGCTGACTCACATATTGAACAGGCGAAACTTACACTTGCAAACTTATGCCGACAGAAACATCTACATGCTGGTCTGTGATTTCGGATCTTAACTGAAGCCACAAAGTCCAAAATCAAAGACCATCGCCTTTTTTTTTTTTTTTTTTTTTTACTGACGTGGTGATTGATTCTTGGCAGAACAAAAAGAAAAGGTAAGCAGACAAAAACAGCCCAGCTCAGACTCGTAAACCCCTACTTGTGGAAAGGACTGTTTAGCATCTCTTCCAAACACATTAGGAGTGGTGATCATTATTTTCCATTTAGCTTACTGCAGTCATCTGGTTTTGTTTTTCATGGCATTACTTGAAATACTTGGTAACGGTTTTTTTTTTAAAAAAAAATTGTATATCTTCCTCCATCGCCTGAAGGCATAGACGCTCATGACCCTCCGTGGTTAACAGCTGATATATGCAAGTTTGAGACCCTTGACAACAGTTTACGTTTGTGTTTCTACAGGACAGAGAATAATTCAAAGTAATTATTGAAGTGTGCTGGGTTTGTGATTTTGGATCTTGCGGCCTCGGGCCGTAAGGTCCGAAATCACAGACCAGCACAAACATATTGTCTCCCGTGAGCATCTACACGGAGACATAGATCTTCATTTGCTCAGTCACGAGGGCTTCGGGTTTTGTTAAAACTCTTTGCATCATACTTGAAGGCTTTAGTTTTAAGTATATAATAATTTGAATAATGATGATCATGATGATGATGCTATTAATAGTAATAATAATAATAATAATAATATAATGATAATAATGATACATGGTTCATATAAAGCGCCGTTTTCCAGAAAACCCTGGCCTGACCGTGCTGCGAAAGAACACACAATGCACAATAGCACATTCACACGCACAAGCATACACTACAGTAAACCCACGCCACCCCTTCACAACGAAAGCATCCTCTCCCTTGTAACATCAAAGAGGTCATAAAAAGCCAGAATCTGAATGTCTTATGTGTTGCTCTAAGGGCTCCGGGTGTTGTCAAAGTGGAAAATATCGTTTTACATCTGTGCGTGGCATGGACCCTCACAGGAATGTAGACTCTTATACTTGACAGACCTAACCCGGCCTCCTGGAAGCCGTATGCGTACATTTATATTTTGCGTTCTCAGTCAGTTCAGGCAAAGACAGAACTTTGCTTGGAAGTAAAATACTGACAATTTACATCTCACCTAAAAGAGAGACAAAGCCGCACCCCTGGACTGAGTTTAGCGTGAGATTTAACCCCTTCAGGGGTCGACAGACGCAGACCGTGTCATTTCTGCAGTCGTCGTTCATTCAAGACCGAAAACAAAACTAGATGTCCCAGAAATACGGATTCGAAGTGGTGTCAGCAAGAGGCATAGATCCTCAAGAGCCCCCGCGAATGAGGGGGCTCTTGAAGATCTTTGCATCTTGCAGTTGGGTGGTGTTCATTCAGACTTTCTCGGCACTGAAAACATACCCTTCACCAGATGAGACTGACGAATCAAGGTGCACTTGTTAGAACATACCGCACACTGTGACTGTTCCTTTTTGCGTTTAAAGCATCTGAATAATGACATAGGCTCCCGAACTGTCTCCACAGCACCGGGCACAAGTCTCAAGAGAGAGAGAGAGAGAGAGAGAGAGGAATCGACCACGACAGCTCAAGGGCAGTGCCTGATCAGCTTAGCGCCTAAGGCGCCAAGCTGATCAGGCATTGCCCTTGAGCTATCGTGGTCGGTCAAGCTCTCTAGTTGGCGGTGAGGACGAGAGAGACAAGAGTGTTTTAACGGCGAGAGCGTATGGTTTCTGGCGTAGTACTTCACTTGACGGGTCATTAAAAAAGCACAGAGAGAAATAGAGGGTGGGAGGGTCGACTGCTGGAGAGAGAGAGAGAGAGAGAGAGAGAGAGAGAGAGAGAGAGAGAGAGAGAGAGAGAGAGAGAGAGAGAGAGAGAGAGAGAGAGAGAGAGGAGAGAGAGAGAGGCTGGCTGTTCACAAACTGATTTTATCTTAAAAGAAATTTGCATACAGTCTTTTTGTGTCCGCTAAACAAACAAACAAACAAACAAACAAACAAACAAACAAACAAACGAACAAACAAACAAAGGAAGGAACGAACGAACAACCGACCGACCGACCGAACGAATGAACGAACGAACAAACAAAAACGAACGAACGAACGAACAAACAAAAACGAACGAACGAACAAACGAACGAACGAACAAACAAAAACGAACGAACGAACAAACAAAAACGAACGAACGAACGAACGAACAAACAAAAACGAACGAACGAACGAACGAACGAATAAACAAAAACGAACGAACGAACGAACAAACAAAAACGAACGAATGAACGAACGAACAAACAAAAACGAACGAACGAACGAACAAACAAAAACGAACGAACGAACTAACGAACGAACAAACAAAAACAAACGAACGAACAAACAAAAACGAACGAACGAACGAACGAACGAACAAACAAAAACGAACGAACGAACAAACAAAAACGAACGAACGAACGAATGAACGAACGAATGAACGAACGAACAAACAAAAACGAACGAACGAACGAACAAACAAAAACGAACGAACGAACTAACGAACGAACAAACAAAAACGAACGAACCATCCAACAGCCAACCAATCAACCAACCAGCCAGCCAGCGAGCCAGCCAACCAACCAACCAGACGAACAAACGAACGAACGAACGAACAACTCAATGAATCAAAGAACGAACCAACGAACTAACAAAAAAGAAACATAAGAAACAAACACTACCTCTCACGACAAACAAGCAACAAAATGGAAAGGAAACCAACTTTACCGGATTGTCCTTTATATTCATTATGCGTAGAAAAAGAACAGCAACACTCGGACTTACAGTCAGGCAGACAGGCGGACTTACAGATAGACAGTCAGGTAGACAGTAAAAGAATTCGTTCTGTATAATCAAGTGCATTTACACTGCTGTGGTTATCCAGTAAATTGATTTCGTATTCCTTTACGATGAACAACACAAGACAGCCTCAGCACTACGCGCTCCAGTATATTAGACCGCACAGGTCTATGGCTCCCACGGGGATGCCCGGTGAACAAAAGGTCCTTTGGCCGACGTCAGCGGCCTTAGCTGACCCGCGCACAGCCGTGCGCGGGCCAGATTAGGCCGGAGTCGTCCAGGTGACCATTTCATGCATAATTAGAACTTATTTGTAGGAGATACGCTTGTCATTTTCTGAACATTTCAAAGGCTAACTTACTCGAAGCCGGCAAACACCGGACTCAATTTCACCAGACTTTATTTCCATCATCAATCCCATAATACTCTGGTCAATGATTTGCGGCTTACGGCTGGAAGCCGTGAGATCCAGAATCACAGACTCAACGCACGCACAAGCACAAGAAATGTTTACAGCGATATATAAACAGCCTGCACAAAAACAAGAAGCGTGAAGGTGTAATTAGCTTGGCTGAAGGTTGCAGAGAATGCGGAGCTAGACCCTTGTGTTTGTGCAAACTCGTCATACCGAGAGTTGGCCAAAAAGTCGGCAAGCGGAACACCAGCGGTACACCCACTCCGCCTCCTTCGCGTTCCCGTCTTTGTTGCTGCCGTAGATGTTGCTCAGGCCGCTAGCGATGTCTTGGCCGGTGATCTGCCCGTCTGCATTGGCGTCATTGGCGTTGACGTTGAGCTCCATCTTTTGGGTCGACGGTGAGAGAGACCCAGGCAGATTGCACTAATGCGCTTGTAGCGGCCAGGGCCAGCCGTGTTCATGATGAGCTTGCTGGTGCAATATAGTCTGAAATAAAATTCACCTCCGACAAAATACGAATACGACCCGTCTGCAAGAGACATAGATCCTCATGAGCCCCCGCAAATGCGGGGGCTCATGAGGATTTATGCCTCTTGCTAACGCCACTTTGTATTTATGTTCCTTGGATGGCTGGGGCTCTTTGGTCAACATTTAACAAAGATTTCAGAAACACAGTCTAAGTCCACACGCAGTGAAGGGGTTAACACAGAAAATGAAATGTAGGATCCGACTGAAGTTGATCTTTTTGCGTTTGCGAATCTAATGGCGATATATGGCCGCACCGACAACTGATGATACTATGTGTTTCGATTCGTTTGAAATTTGGCAGGAACATGCTACAATGAGCTCTAGGATATACGAACACTTAGGACCTGTGTTCCCCTGTCATTGCAGCTTTTAAAAAAGTTCTTTTTTAGCCTTCTTTCTTTTAAACCTCTCCCGAAGCGCTTCGAGCAGACTTTTTATGACTGGACACACGCGGTATAATAATAATAATAATAATAATAATAATAATAATAATAATAATAATAATAATAATAATAATAATAATAATAATAATAATAAATAGCGCTTAATCTTAATCAAAAGCTCTAAGCGCTTTACAATCTGTACACAAAAATAAAAATACAATGACATATGCACATAACAAACAAAACACAATACCTGAACACACCACTTTTACAATGAACTAAACAATGAACTAAACAACAACAATGCATACATAATAATGTTCTAATTAACATTCAGTTTAAACAAGGAGGATTACAGAACTACAAGTAATGCATCAAACACTGGCAGTTATTCAAAGTAAAGCTTGACTGAAGAGGTAAGTTTCAACGACCTCTTGAAGTCAGAGACAGACTCACTGTTTCTGACCTCAAGAGGAAGTGTATTCCATAACACTGGGGCTTGATAAACAAAGTGCGCTGATCAAATGTTATTAATGGACATCATCATCATCATCATCATCATCATCATCATCATCGTCAATTTTTTTGACTTCACGACTCTACGCCGTGTGGTGTAATATCACAGGCCAGCACACTTCTGGTATTACGCTAAGCAATCAGACTCTAGGAAAAACAAAATAAACTGTTAGATAGGCGGTAAGTTATACTCTCATAGACTAACAGTAAGTAGACCCGAAGAAATCTGGACACTTAGCTGCTTCCTTGCCGCTTGACGCATAGTTTGTATTTGAAATCTTTGTTCCTTCAGTTGAACTGACAACGTAAATCCTCAACCGTTTACGGAACATGGATACAAACTGGTCTGAGCAAGATGCATAGATCCTCATAAGAATTCGCAAATGCAGGGGCTCATGACAATCCATGTCTCTTGCAGTTGGATCGTGCTCGCTTTTCTCGTCAGTACAACGGTTGAAGCGGGTTTACGGGAACTTTACACCCAACAGTTGGATCGTGCTCGCTTTTCTCGTCAGTACAACGGTTGAAGCGGGTTTACGGGAACTTTACACCCAACAGTTGGATCGTGCTCGCTTTTCTCGTCAGTACAATGGTTGAAGCGGGTTTACGGGAACTTTACACCCAACCAGCGATTAGAATTGCTTCAAATAGATTGCGAAATCATATTCCAATGTGACCTGTACCCAGTTTCCCCGACACCTACTTAACCCTTATCATTCGGAATACACCAGTGTGTGAAATAAGTTTGACTAAAATAGTTCAAGGGTAGTGCCAGAATAGCTTGGCGCCTCTAGGCGCCAAGCTATTCTGGCACCACCCTTGAACTAAAGCCATTGGTCTATATCCTTATCCGTAAGTACTATAATGTAGCTTGCATATAAATATGGCAGTGTACACATGTGAAGCTTTTAGCCTCAGTATGATATGGGTTAATTCTCCAGCAGCAAAACGTCTTCGGGCCCCCGACGGCCGTCGTGAGCCCGAGGACCTTTGCTTACTGGGTTGTCATACGTAATAGTACATGACGTCACAGCCTATTTAGCTTATGTGACAATACACCCGCGTGAACCTCTTCCGCACTGCAGAAAGCAATTATTGAGCACCACCCCATTGCAAGAGGCATAGCCTCGTGAGGATCTATGACACTTGCTGAACGCAAAGACGCTAAAGGCAGCGTGATGGTTTACTCACGCACGTCAACGCACGCAGAGAGAGAGAGAGAGAGAGAGAGAGAGAGAGAGAGAGAGAGAGAGAGAGAGAGAGAGAGAGAGAGAGAGAGAGACAGACAGACAGACAGACAGACAGACAGGATGTGGTGGGGGCGGGGCATGACGCAACTTTCTTTCACCAAACTGATAGAACAAGCACGAATCGTACTTGGAAATCCCTTTGTCTATCACTTACTTTGTCTACCGAGAAACAAAGATTTCCTGCTATTGCAGGGCCTCATGAGAACATATGCCCCTTGTTGGTCAGGATCTGGCCCATTTGCTTCTATCTCTGTTCAGTTCCTCGGATGAAAAGGGTCATCGTAGACCAGGTACTCGTTCCCCCCCCCCCCCCCCCCCCCCCCACCCGTGTTCTGCTGTCTTCTCTGTTGTGACTCAAGGAATAAATACGTATCTGGGCTGATTCATCTTTGTAATTGGCGAAGGTCATCATGAACCCTCTAGGCGTGCTGGGGCGCATGAGGATCTATGCTTCTTGCAGTGCATGAAAAGAGCTAGTCAAAAGAGACTCTAGAGAGGGTTGCGCAGTAAAAATGCCTGACGATAGTAGAAATGCCACCACCATCTGCTTGAGTCTGAGAATCGCCAAATGCCACTCCCCTCATGCAGCGAATTCCGCACATCTACCAAGGCATCATAGAACTACTGTTTGTCCTTCGAGGCGCATGGGTTTGCGGTGATCTGTGCTTTCTTTCTGGCCCACTTTAACCCTGTGTGTTTCAAGAGGAAGGAAGCCATCTGGAGCGACCCGTGGATGTTTCCCTGCCCTTTAAAATAAATCTCTGGATGTCGAAGTATCTCTTGGGGCGGGCGCCGACGCAATCCAAGTACACACAAGTTCTTCGGGCAGACCGTCGACCTTAGCCGGCCGTGCGCGGGCCGGTTAAGGTCGACGGTCTGCCCGAAGAACTTGTACTGACCTGGCCGCTTTCAGGTGTGTGTACACCACGTGGATATGAGACACGGACGTGTTGGGTCTGACGAAAACATGTCGACAAACACTGCTTCCATGTCTTCAGACGCAAGTGCATTGTATTTACTGTAAGCGCCATCTGCGGGGCGACGACGAAACGACAACGAAAAATTATTAATATAGTCAAACCTGCCCTAACGATCACCTTTCTTCAGCGGCTGCCATGTCATTGCGGCCACTTAAAATCATGTTACTCCTCAGCGGACGGCAATTTTGACTATGTATACTGACTTCCATTAAAAACGCGCCGAAAAGTGTCTGTAAGTGTACCCGCAAACAAAGAGCCACCCTGATAGCAAAACAAGAACATTTTAATTGTTGCTTACTTCAGATGTTCACCCTACTGTCTGAGCTACCTTCACACAAAAATTGTATGAGTTATCGCCCATGGCTACCTTGGAGGACACAGGGTTTCATTAGTGGTGAAAATAAGCAAAACGGGACACACTCTGTGAAGCAAGTTTCCTGTGATATGTTTTAACACACAAGCTGTGTGGATGGCTTATGATGTTATTAACTGTCTCGAACGAAATTTGACTCGAAAAATTCATTAGAGAACCAGAACTTCCGGTGCACATCATTTTCTTAATAAATCTTATTTGTATTTAAATATGGCCGCTAACCTAAACATAAAGAACTTTTTGATTTCATGTTTGTAGGTCATGTTGATTATTTAGGTGCCTTTGACAAACGAAAAGTAGGTCAAGACCAAACACGCCGGATTTTCAATGGACTCTAGTGACACTGCACATTGGTTGGCTTTCAGCTGTGTCCTCTTCAGATGCTCCCCATTTCACTTTAAATATCCTGTGATGGCAGTGTCACTGATGACGTCATAAGTCATCGATGTGCGATTTTTAAGACTAAACATTCTATTTGCACACGCCATAACACACTCTTCATAACATTTTCTAATAAATGACGTCAAAATAACCCGGATTAAAGCATATTTACGAAGAAAAGCGATATGGTGAAAATCATCGCGTTTTTGTTGTTGATCAGTATATATAACGGCTTCGACCAGTTATTCGGTGTCAATTCAGTGAACCTGTAAGCTGATTCACCAATGGATGCATGTACGGGTACCAAGCCGTTTACAAGCACTGACATTGACTGAAGTGTGACTGAGGCGGGTCGATCCATTTTCTGCGAATAGCGTGTTACGTGTAGTTCTCGGCAGACGACATTGTACAACAAACCAAGGGGTATTACTCAGCGCTGGACAGACGAACAGTTAGATCCCCTACCCCCGCCTATCAGGCACCCATTCGCCAGCCCACAGAGAAATACACAGGTATAGATCAAGACGATCATCTACATCCCTAAAAAGGATGCATCAGGTCTCTTATATAACCCATGTCTTTCTCCGGAACTTAGGAAGTAGGCAGGAGAAACATACATACACAAACACGAAGGTGCATTACTATATGTGGTCGGGTAAATACCCTGAATTCCCACAGTAGATGCACAGAACATTACACAACAATGTAACGATACAAATTTGCCTCGAGTTATACTGAGATACTCACAAACCAGATAGGTGAGGCTAGCGCTGGCAGAATTGTACAACAAACCAAGGGGTATTACTCAGCGCTGGACAGACGAACAGTTAGATCCCCTACCCCCGCCTATCAGACGACATTGGGCTGGAATACTCGTAAGTAAAAGAAAACAAGAAAAGGCAGAAATCGCGCCCCTTATATAGAGCAGCTGAAGAGACTGGACGACCATGATATTTCAAGGGTGGTGCCAGAATAGCTTGGCGCTTACAGGCGCCAAGCTATTCTGGCACCACCCTTGAACTATCACTGCTCCTTTCCGGTCAGCAAAGGGTCAGGGACTTAATTGCTGGCAGGAGCTCATTAAAACCAGTGGCTTTTGTTGACCAAACCATACATTCGTAGTCTTTGCGTCAGATCACTGAGGGTATGACATGGGGCTTGTGTGCAACTTGGGACATGAGACGACTGAATCTACGACTTTCCATCTGCAAAAGGCATGATTCTCATGTACCGGAACCCCTGAGAATCTACGCCTTCAGCGGACTCCGGTCGTGCTCAAACTGCGGGTGTAATCTGGAGTAAGAGAGACAAGACGAGACAAAGACTAAACGGAACAGCGCCGTGTCCTTTGAAAGCGATTCTAGACACATGTCTTCACCCCCTGGCATGTTGAGAACGACGTGCTCTTTACCTCTGTAGAATGAACGTCCCGCAACTAGCTTTAAAAATGTCTTAGGACCGCTGATGTAACTGTTTTAACCTGCTTCATTTTAGGACCACACATATAAATCGGTCACTAGAGGGGCGTGCATCTAGGCACGTCGATCTGTGCCGTTTGGAAGAATTTCTTTTTTATGCTTGTGGAATTTAATGTCAGGTGACATTGTCTAACGGTAACTTCAGTGAGGCAAGCAAGAGATATAGATCCTCATGAGCCCTCGCACTTGCGAGGGCTCATGAGGATCTATGCCTCATGCAGATGTGTTGGTTAAACTTGTGGATTGTTAGAAACAAACTGTAGACACGTGTCTCCACTTCGTGGCATGCTGAGAAGAAGGAGGAGTTTTAATACGAAGTGTAAGAGATATGGCGTGAGAACATTACAAGGAACATTTGCAGGGAGAACGTGAAAATACGTGAAATGCCCTAAGTTAATCATTGACTTGCTGAACTGTTAAAGACATGAGCCACAAACCGCAGGAAAAGTAAGCGTGTGTAGACTAATGATACCGAAAATCCAGACCAAAACGAATGCCAAGCCTGGCTGTAAAACGCAGAGAAACTCCCACCGAAGAAAGAAACACGCTTAGAAAATGACAATTCTAACACATTTTATTTGAAATTGTGTTGTAATTGTCCTTTCTAAGCGTGTTTCTACCTTCGGATTTTCTTTGCATGTAAATACAGTATACGTACTGTGGGAAACCGTGCTGGATAGACCCTTGACCCCTAAATTCCTAATGGCATCATACCGCCAGCCCATGACCGGTACAGAGTACTAGTGTGTTCACCGCCGATCCATCTCCCGCGTTTTCGACGTACTTGTAGCGTTTTCTGAGCATTCAGGTCGAAGGCAATTATGGTTTAGTTCAGAAAAGTGAAAGAAAAGTACAGATATGATTGATCGTTCGCAATGTAATCCCCATCCAGCACTCCCCACTACTTCCTAACCTTGGTGGTGCAAATGGATCCGATCTGTTTCGGCCAAGAGGCATAGATTCTCATGAGCCCCAGCGACTGCAGGGGCTCATGAGAATCTATGCCTCTTGCAGCTGTAAAGGGACTGTTTGATCTTAACTTCCGCTTCACCATTTTCTGGGAGCCTGGAGACTCTGGGCTAAACTGGCCCGCGTGCACCGGGACTAGGTTAGGTTTTGCTTTGACGAGTAAGTAATCAGTCAAACTCACACGCTTTGCCAAACTTCTGTCTCACCGTGGATTCTTAGGGTGAAACCCCAATGACTCTCCCAAAACAAATGTAAACAGATTTTAATGGTACATAACAATGATATTAGCAGATGATATACTAATGATACTCTGTTGTAGTTAGTTTCAGTAGCCTTGATCACATGACGCCCCCTCCTCCTCTCTCATCTCTCATCCCCAAGCAAGTGTGTAAACCAGCATGCTAAAAGCCACAGAACCATAGATCCTCATGAGCGACTGCAGCGTGCAGAAGCTCGCGAGGATCTTTGCCTCTGGCAGATGGAGCAATTCGTTGTAGCATATTTTTGTTTACATATTGCCGTGAACAGTTTTTTGCCTAATTTTTTTTTTTGGCGTGGTATGGTAATGTTAGGGGGTCTCTAAGTTTCTGTCTGCAACTGCAAAGGCTGACCGATCCAGGTTCTAATCTAGACGGTCTGGGAAGTGATGAGTTTGGTAATTGCTTGAATCGTTTAGTGATATAGAGACCGTGGGCTACGGAAAGAGTCAGTTCAAGTTGTTACTCCGATGTCTGGCACGAGACTGCAGCACATTAGTTAATTCATTTAGCTCGGACAAGCAACAACTGATAAGATATGTATAGATCGACCGTGGTAGTTCAATGGTGGTTCCAGAATAGCTTGGCCCCTCTCGGCGCCAAGCTGTTCTGGAACCACCATTAAACTACCATGGTCGAGCCATATCTTGTCAGTTGTTGTGTGAGCGCCAAACTATCCAGAAATCCACAATTGAACTGTCAAGGTCGATCTGTCTTGTGAAGTGTTATTTGTACTGAAGCGTATTGTAGTACTCAGAGCAGCTCTAAAATAGAGGAAGTACGACATCAGAGCGAAGTACGACTCATCATGACCGTCTGCATCCTGGTGTGTGTGTGTGTGTGTGTGTGTGTGTGGTGTGTTGTGTGTGTGTGTGTGTGTGTGTGTGCTCTTCTTTTTTGTAGTTAGCTTTATTACTAAAGTCTCACTATCATCCATTTTTGCATTGGCCAAAAAGTCCTATTTCCTCTTTGCTCAGTTAATTAACTTTTTACCAGTTTAAACCGACCTCGTGAAGAAATTTAAAACACTTTAAAAGTAGCAAAATCTCAATCTCTGCCACGCGTTTAGCGTGTGACACCTTACTTTCCCAGACTCTTAGAGTTAAAAAGGGAGCTATAAAAGTGCCTGCTTCTCATTGGATGTTTCTGTGTCAGTGGTGTATCTAAATCGTGTGCGTTGATTGGTGTCTGTGTGTGGCATATCTGAATCAATTTGTTGCACTGGTATGGGGGTCTAGTATGAGAGATAATTGTGGTGCTAACAGAACTAAAGACAAATCGAGTCAGTGCAGTCTGCGAAACGGTTACTGGTTGTCAAACGTAGCACAGGGCATATGCACCCTTGAATCGTGTTTTTGAATGCCTCCATGCAAATCGCTTGTTGTGCAATGATCTACAATTACAGGTATCAAACCACTTTGAATAGAACAAACCGGCAACGAAAACTGTGAATAGTTTGGGTGGAACATTAGTAAAATAACTTTTGTATGCACGTACCGTTTACAGGAGTACTCCCCAGATATACCCAGTCGGGGACTACGCCACAAGTACACTACCATTCTAATGATTGGTTGGTTCTTTGGGTTTAACGCCGAGCAGGCAACTAAGGCCATCTCACGGCGGACCATTCTAATGAGATGCTGAGACCCATTCGAGGAGTGCGCCGCAAGTACGCTTATATTCAAATGAGATGTTTAGCATCTCATTTGAATAGAAGTGTACTTGTGGCCACAGGTACGCTTATATTCAAATGAGATGCTTAACATCTCATTTGAATAGAAGTGTACTTGTGGCCTTCTCCTCAGGCCGGGTCTGTCTGGAGAGTATTCGGCTCCCAAACGGTCTGGGTGGCCGACAAATAATTGTGTGTGGTATGCAGAAAATGTGTTCGTCGCTCAGCGGGAGAAATTATCAGCAGAAAACAAATTCAACCTCCGGTAAGATATAAAAAGTATTGAGGTAATTATTTTTCCCTCATCCTCCCAGTGTCAAATCCTCGTGTCATGTTTCGGGAAGATAAACATGCACGTGCCGCGAACTGTCTGCACGTGCCGCTTCGTAAACGCACGAGGCCGGCGCGCGCTGAGCACGAGCTATGTCGGCGACGTACAAGGTTTTCAACAGCTTGTTACAGTTAGCTTTCAACATGCGCATCAGCTGCCGCCGCGCCCTTCTTAAACCTGTGTGAGAAAAAAGAAGGAAAAGAAGAAGAAAGTGGGTTTAGCCACATGCGCTTTACTGTACCGTGAATACCGACCCAGTCAGCAAAATATGCGTGGGCCGACGTTGGCTTTAGCTGGCCCAAGCACGGCTGTGCGCCGGGCAGCTAAAACCAACATCGACCTGAGGACTCCCGACATTTCAGTACTAACTGGATCTTTGGAGAGTGATCAGACTGAAGCTTATTTATTTATTTATTTATTTATTTATTCTTTCTTTCTTAAATAATATGTATTTATATCTCTTGGAGCCTTTTTTTTGTGGGGGGGGGGGGGGGGATACTGCGCTGTATTAGAACTATTTATTATTATATTTATTATTATTATCTCAGTTTGGGTGCGAGGTATGACTGCTTGCAAACGATTCACCTTCGCGTTCTGGAACTGTGGTTTCAACATCTTTTTTCTTCACAAAGCGATATGCCAGACCAGAACTTTACGAATTAGTTTTTGTTGCGCTGAAAATTGTGTGTGACCTTCCACCTCCTCCCTTCCACCTTTTCATTGGTTGACTTAACATTGGAAGCGACTAGCAAAGAAGGGACGTAATCGTCTCTTGTCATTCTGTCTACTGAATAAAATGTCTTGGGTAGACTGTCCCACCACTGTGAACCAAGCATATCGTTAGTGCTCGCCACTGTTTTGATTCAAAGAGGTTAAAAGGTGTTTGCTTTTTTATTATTACTTTTTATTTTTTTTTATAGCACCCTGATAAGTCTTGAAATCACGAGAAGGAGACTTTGCCTTCTTCTCTTTACCACTGTAAGAGTGATTTCAAGACTTGTCTGAACTTTTCAAGTTTGTCCTTCCCCGAGACTTGCATTTAAAACAACAGTTCGAGTGCCATTGAAGACCTGTCGGTAGGGTCATGTTCTTCTACAGCTTGTTACAGTTACTCTCTCTCTCTCTCTCTCTCTCTCTCTCTCTCTCTCTCTCTCTCTCTCTCTCTCTCTCTCTCTCTCTCTCTCTCTCCAACACCGTTTTCTCTCCATCCCCACCCCACGCCCACCCCCCGTCAAACGGTGTTCGACTCCTTCTTTCCATACCTCCTCCCACTTCCCTACCCCTCAGTCATTCCTGTCTTTTTCCCGTTGAGAAAACCTTTCAACAGCTTGTTATAGTTAGGCTGTGGCTGTTTGAGTCTGGACGCCGTCTGCGGGAGAATTGAATCAATATACCGTGATGGCTCAAGGGTAGTGCCTGATGAGCTTGGCGCCTTTCAGGCGCCAAGCTCATCAGGCTCTACCCTTGAGCCGTCAGGATCGATCCATCTGCCGATACTTGAATGTTGTGTGCGGAAGGCGATTTCACAATGTCTGTCCTGTGGCTTTTCACCCCTTCACTACCAGTGGACGCAGAGTGTGTTTCTGAAATCTTTGTTAATTCACTGCCGAAGATAAGCCAGGCGTCAAAGGAACAGGGACACAAAGTGGTGTCCGCAAGAGGCATAGATCTTCATAAGCCCCCGCAACTGCGGGGGCTGATGAGGATCTATGTCTCTTGCAGTTGGTTTGTTCTCACGTTTTCTCGGCAGTGACGGAGTTAAAGAAACAAACAGGTTAAGTATTTTGGTCTGTGGCCTGTTATAGGCTGTGGCAAATGTTTGACGGCATTTTTTTTTTTTTTTTTTTTTTTGCGAAGGGGAGGAAGAGCTGGGTTTAGTTACGAGAGGAAGAAGGTTGGGGAGGCGATCAGTTACTGAGAAATAGTTTTTTTTGCACGTAGTCTTTACGTATTACGCTCCGTACCTGTCATAACATACGTCCGTCGGCGGAACCCCTTGTCTATCATACCTGTGTAATTTGATGATTGTGTGTGTGTGTGTGTGTGTGTGTGTGTGTGTGTGTGCGTGCGTGCGTGCGTGCGTGCGTGCGTGCGTGCGTGTGTGTGTGTGTGTGTGTGTGTGTGCGTGCGTGCGTGTGTGTGTGCGTGCGTGTGTGTTTTGTGGCTCAGCAGAGACGGGGTTATAAAGAACAATTTTAGGTGTATTGGCCAAAAAAAGGTTACAGATGTGATGTTCACGATCAGTTATTGTCGTCTTCCCCCTTTTGCCCCGCCAATTCCCTCCTCCTCCCAGCACTTCCAAAAAAAGATTCAAGTTCAAAAGACTCAAAGATGCTTCTTCGTTTCACGTCTGTTGAGGTTTTGAGGAAATATAATACACTACTGCCAACCCCCCCCCCCCCCCCCCCACCCCCACCTCCCCCCCCCCCAAAAAAAAAAAAAAAAGCCAACAAACTAACAAACAAAAAAACACCCCACAGAATCAAAGAATGCAGGGAAACAAAACATTAATTATTTAAAGTCTCCCCCCCCCCCCCCCCCCCCCCGTACCACACATTTTGAGGAAGAAAATGCCAAGAGACGTGGTGTTAATGGTCATTAATTATACTTTTCGATACACTTTTCGACAGTCCATGATAATTCAGTCAAGGTTTGTGTCAAAATAGCTTGGCACTTGGAGGCGTCAGCCTTTTCTGGAACCATCCTATAATTGTCATGGCCGATTTGCCTTCTGAACTTTAATGTAGGCTTATACTTCTCGACGAAACAGATTGCAAGGGAAGAATGAAAATGTAGTGGATGCCGGAGTACGAATGTCTTTTGGAAGCAACTGAAATTTGTTTGGCCACATTACTACACACCATAAACACCATGTCTACAGCCTTTCTCATGCCAGAATCTCTTTTACTGCAGGCACTCGAGTTCTAACTGTTTAAACAAACTTCCACCGTGTGTTCCGTACCAATAAATGCCAAGTATTATGGCCGCTGCGGTCGTTTCGTTATCCCGCATGATTTTCCGCGGTTTAAGGATACAATGGGCTCTATCTATACCAGCCGGGGGTATGGATTTTCATGAGCCCCTGCAGCCTGTATATGCTCATGAGAATCTATGCCCATTCTAAATGAAAGGGACTGGATGTGACACAGCAACATGTTCCGGCAAGTTGAAAACCCTTCTAAAGTCTAGAAAATGTGAAAATGGCAACTGACACTTGACAACATGCTAGTATAAAGTTGTTCTTTTTTTTTTCATTTCTTTGGAGAACCATTGATTTGCTATTCAGTACGCAAAAGGCTATCGGGCTGAAGTCGGCTGACACGGCAGTGCGCGGGCACACTGCGGCCTAATTCGGCCCGATAGCTTTTTGCGTACTGGGTAAGGACTGAAGTGGCAAAGGGACTGAAGATCTCGTAATTCCATCTTTCTGCGGCAGATATTGCTGGGCTGATCAGTGACACAGACGTGGGATGCTCGTTGTGTAATCGGTCACCTCTAGGATACGGCAGTGGCGTAGGAACCGAGGGGTGGGGGAAGGGACGGAGTGGCCCTCCCCTCCCCCCCCCCCCCCCCAGTAAAAAAAATGTGAGGTGTGTGTGTGGGGAGGAGGGGGGGGGGGCAGAGTATCCATCCCCCTAAATATCTTCAAATATTTTCAGAGAAAGAAATTTAGGGTGGTGTGTGTGTGTGTGTGTGTGTGTGGTGGGGGGTGGGGGTGGGGGTGGGGGGATGTATTATTTTTGTTTTATATTATTTTATATTAACAAAATTCTGATGAAAAAAATTCACAGTTTTTTTATGTTTACGAAATCGGAATGTCACTTGCTGTTCATCCTACCTCCACCCTCCCTCCCCCCCTCCCTCCCCCCCCCCCCCCCACACACCTTCTCGTCGATTGCCAATGCAGGTGGTCTGTGACAAACGCCGTATAAGGTCCAAAACAGTCGCAGATTAAGAGCGCAATCCTCGTAAACCCTCTTCCGAGAGAAGAGCCGTATACGAAAAAAGGTTTGATCAAGATATAACTCCAGAAAAAAATCATCACCGCCGTATGCCTGAGTTTGGCCCGCGTACTTCTGTAAGGCCGACGTCCACCCGACGACTGTTTTCTCGCTGACATGTTCTTATTAGCATTCTGGCGCTTCTTTTTTCTTTCTTTTTTCAGTGCCTTTAGAGATTAACCCCTTCAAAGTACAGAAAAGGTGAACTCCACCCATCTTCAAGAGGTATAGATCCTCATGAGCCCCCGCACCTGGGGGGGGGGGGAGGGCTCATGCGGATCTATACCTCTTTCTGACCCCATCTTCGTATCAGCTATTTTTCTTGGGGGTGAGGGGGGGGGGGAGGGGGCGGGGGTAATGGGTGTTTGGCGCTCAGTCAACAAAGATTTCAGAAACACAATCTGCGACTGGGAGGCTGAGAGGGGGTTAATGCTTATGATGCCGATGACGGTGATAATGTTGACGATGGAACGCATTTACCTAACGATACAAATTCTGACAGAGAAAATGCGTCAAACGTAACTTACTGCTGTTGCTGCTAGTTCTGATACTACGTGTGTGTGTGTGTGTGTGTGTGTGTGTGTGTGTGTGTGTGTGTGTGTGTGTGTGTGTGTGTGTGTGTGTGTGTGTGTGTGTGTGTGTGTGTGTGTGTGTGTGTGCGCGCGCGCGCGTGCGTAAGTGCATACGTGCGTGCGTGTGTGTGTTAGATGATGATGATAATGAAACTTAACTTTATAGCACATGGATTTGGATTCATGTTTATATATATTTAAAAAAAAACCTCTTACAAAACCGTCCCTAGTGTTTAAAACAATGCAAACATAAACAGGATGAACAGTAGAGAGAGGGAGAATGACTGACTGAAACTTTATTTATCAAGGATTGAGATATTAGGCGCACATGCCTTTCTTCCGGTCTGTCCTTGCTACATCTACTGACATACAATAATAGTCAAAGTTACATTACACTCACAGACAACATGGAAAGTAATGCGAATCAACAACACTACAAACAGCAACAAAAGATTTAACAAAACACGCAGGTAACCCATACGAAAATGTATGCACGTGTCATAATCACCGTTTGCGGGAGCCCTCCCTAGACAATCCCACCCGGGGGGCACGCCGCCACAAGGATACCTTCACTCGAATGACATACTAAGCACATCGCTCGAATAAACGGTGCACCGCGCCGCACTCCCCCGACCTGGCCCATACGGTGAGCATCCCCACAAACGACACGTGCAAGCAAGTGGTATGATCAAAAAATAATAATTGCATAAAAAGAAATTTAGAATAATAAAAGGGAATATATGTTTAGACAACACGAGATAATTAAATTTGTGTTGCCTTAGATAAATGATTGTACAGTTTTGCTTTAAACGCAGCTAGGGAATTAACTTGCTGTAGATGTGGAGGAAAACAATTCCACAGGAAACCACCTGAGTATGACAAACTGGATTTATACAAATCAGTGCGGGGCCGCTTTATGCTCAGGCTATTTCGAGAGGTGTTGTATCTCTTCTCAGTAAGAGTAAAGAGTTCCGATAAGTAGCAGGGAGCCTTACCGTTAAGAGCGTTGTGCACTAGCACGCACTAGTTAAATGACTAAGTGTTTGCCAAGAGGAAGGAGTCCAGCTGCCTCGAGCCTCGCCTCAGTGGGTAGAGAGGAACTAAGAATAATAAGTTTGGCTGCTCTCCTGTATATCGAATTTATTTTCTTGAACTGGACCTCGCTGCAGCCGTCCCAAATTGTCGAGGCATAATCAATGTGGGGCTTGATGTATCCATTGAAAAATAGTTTACGCGTGGTCAAATTAAATAACCGCTTTCAGTTTAGACAATAAAAATAATTTCTTTGAAATTGTCTTTCCCATGTGTGTAAGCTGAGGTTGCCAACTGAGTTGGTTATCTACAATTACCCCTAGTAAACGGTGCTGCTGTACTTGCAGTATGGGGACAGCTTCAAATAAGAGGCAGTTTAGAGGCACGGGTTGCAGCTGATGTTTCTGTCTTGTTGTGACTAGCATGCTTTTTGATTTAGTTGGATTGACTATCATTCTATTGCCACTGCACCATTCAGAGACTTCTTGTAGGCTCTGCTGGAGGCTGTTATGTCATCTACAGTTTTACCGGCCGCATCGAATCGTCAGCAAACATGTCACACTCAGCACTAGCACATGTGATATGTAGTGGTAAATCATTAATAAAGATACCGAATAGCAATGGACCCAAAGCCGAAACATGAGGAACACCAAGCTCCACCTTACCCTCTGTGGAATAGTTGCCATTTTGTAGTAGTAGTAGTGTGAGGACAAAATAGGCCGCAGGGCCTTTGCAAATGTCCTTTCTTTCTTTAATTACTTTATGGGTCTGCTATGCATGCATATTTTCCTATAAATCATTCATCATAGCAATAGAAAATCTCTTTAAATTTTGGTAATTAGTCCAGCTGGTTTTTAAAAGAATTTATAGTAGGTGCTTTTTTAATGAAACTGATAACTCATTCCAAACAATGGCAACTCTGTTAGAAAAACAAAACTTCCGCAGGTTAGTGTTGCAATGCGTACAAAGATTTTCCCTTCAGAGTTTCGGGTTCTGTCACAAAACGGTGCTGCAAAAAAATCGTTCCTGTTTAGGTCGTCGGTGCAATTATAAATTTTAAAAACTTGGATTAAGTCTCCACGTATTCTACATCCACGTAAGGAGTATAGTCCAAAGTATTTGAGTCTGTCTAAATAAGTCATATTTCTACATTCTTTAACCAGCTCTTTGGCTCTGTACCCTTTAGAGTGCAACTGATTGTCTCTTTAAACCTGGGTAACATACAGTGCGGTTTGCATATATATTATAAATGTGGTCTAACTAGTGATTTATACAGTTTACTAAAGATGTCCTTATCCAAATAATTAAAGGCTCTCTTAACTACTCCAACTATTTTGTTGGCCTTATTGATACAGTTCTGAACATGGCGGTCAAAAGATAGAACTTTATCAAAAACAACACCTAAGTTTCTTTCCTCCTCACAGGATACCACCTTTTTAATGTCACTGTTAACTTTCATCAAGTAATCATGTTCAGGATTGTTCCTTCCAGCATGCAAGACCTTGCATTTCTCTACATTAAAATGCAAATCCTATGTGTTGGACCACTCTTGCAAGTGATCCAAATCATACTGCAACACGTTTACATAGACAGCTTGTGTTCTCGCAGAAAGGTAAGAGTTAAAAAATGAAAGGGCTGACGGGCTGCTGTTGTTCAGATAAACATTAAGTTTCCTTAGCAAGATTTCATGGTTTATGAGATCGAACGTTTTTTTCAGGTATAAGAATACCGTTCCAGACATTTTGTTATTGTTGATGTTATATGAATCAATCATACGTACTAATGCTGAGAGAGAGAGAGAGAGAGAGAGAGAGAGAGAGAGAGAGAGAGAGAGAGAGAGAGAGAGAGAGAGAGAGAGAGAGAGAGAGAGAGAGAGAGAGAGTTAGCACGTGCTGTGCCAGGCCTGATCTAGCGCGCGCTCCAAAATGTCACACGGTCACTCAGCTTCCCCGCAACATTTTCTCTGAAAGCATCCTGAAATGACACATTCTTCTGCTGGGCCCGTCCACCTGCAAGTGTCTCGCGAGCTCCCACAGCTACATTTCCATGTCAAGCAATAGTTTTGCAACCAGAAAACCACCTGGTGCATATAGCCACTGGTACTGTAAACAGTAGCGGTGGTTGAGTGCACGATGTGTTGATTTTGCACTGGTGTTCACAAACCCCTTCGTTGCCAGTCGAAACAAATTGTGTTTCTGAAATCTGTGTTAATTCAACGTCAAACAGTATCAGTGTTCAGTTACTGATGAGACCTCTTCGCTGCCAGAAGACACAGTTTACTGATGCTGATTGATGAAATCTTTGTTAATTCAACGCCAAAGGTCTACAGGCGTCTAAGGAACACGGACTCAAAGTGGTGTTTGGAAGAGGCATAGATCCTCATGAGCCCCCGCATCTGCAGATGCGGGGGCTCATGAGGATCTGTCTCTTGCAGTTGGATCGTGCTGAGTTTTTCTCGGCAGTGAAGTGGTATTCATGACATTTATTACATCGTTAATTGTTACATTTCAGATGAGGAAGAGAATGGAACGTGGGCCATCATCAGCGTTCTTCAAAAAGCATCACGTTGTAGCAGCCCAGAACATTCCTATAAAATGACCTGCTCTTCCTAAAATCTGCAGTCATGACTCATGCTGTCATTGAGATCCATGGGACCAACTCTGCCTCGATAACAGTGGACTCCCGCCACGGGAATCAACTTAACACTTAACCGGACGAGCTCAGGTTTTTCTTTTTGTGTGTTCTTACCTGGACTACGGTTTTGGTGTTGATCTTTTGGCCGCCAGCATCTGCATGTTTTTTTTCTGAGCGAAGCTAAGGCAAAAAAAAAAAAAAAAAAAAAAAGGTTCCAAGACGTTACTTCAGTCGGCTTTGATGATATAGTTTACAGTGGGACCATCTCTGCCTTTTGAACTTCACAGCGTCTGACCAGAACTCTCGCTATTCAAGATCCTCATGACACATTTCTGAGCTTGCGACTCAGTGTTCGAACCTCAAAGCTGGAACTGCGGCGGAGTTTGTCCCAGACTCTCCGCCACAGTCATGTCAGAAGAGCAACCGGACATATAACAAGCGAACCTTCAGCGAATTAACTGCGGTGGAGTTTGAATTAAACACCCGTCATGATGATGTCCGGGCACTTCGCCGCTTCCTTGGCCATGCTGCTGTTAGCGGCCATCTTTTACCTGGTTGCCGTGGGAACCAATTCGTGGTCCACAAGTGGGCAGGTGCTGACCTTTGGCCTGTGGAAGTTCTGCGTTGATACAGAGGGCAAGAAGGAGTGGAGATGTCTGCCCAACAAGACAGGTAAGATTCATTTCTTTGTCCTTCTCTGCTGAAATTTGTGTCTGCAGTGTCTGTGTCTACTGCTAGGAGATGGACCGACAATGATAATTCATTACAGTGATAGGCGTGAAGGCTGGTCGATCCATCTTCCACGATTTTAATCGTGCTAATCAGATTGTAACTACTGACTTCACCGTTAGCAGCTAGATGAAATGATGCCCACGAAACCATCCCAGCGTCGTACTGTGCGCCAGTATGCCGGCACGAGATGCTGACACTGATATTGCCTACAGGCCGCAAGAAGCATAGATCCTCATGAGCTCCCGCGAATGCGGGGGCTCATGAAGATCTATGCCTCTTGCAGTTTGCTTTTGACCCGTGCGCTCCTTCAGAAGTGAGGAAGTTAATTACACGTGAGCCATCTTGCTTTGAAATAAAAGCGAAAGGAAGGGGGTAGACTAAGAGTCAGTCATCATGAGTTGGCATCCAAGGTGGAGCCCTCAAAATGAGGCTAACTATCGCTGGGGTGACGCCGAGGAGGGGAAAAGGGCGCGGGAGGTCAGGTGTGTGCGGGTGGGGAAACTCATGACTAGATATTAGCACGGAATGTCCAGGCGGCAGCGTGCAGGTTATCAAAGCTCGGATGATAACGCGAGACAGGCTACACTAATGAGAACATTCACAATACATGTATAGGCGATAGGCGAGGTTCTTGGCAGACAAAGAGTCCTCGGACCGACGTCAGCCAGTCGACGGCCTGTGGATATGTTATTGCATTTAAACAAATTTAGATTAAAAAAAATTACCCGCCATTTCCATGCCGACGACTGTATGACCCTGACATTGTAACATCCCACAGCAAAGGTGCGTTACCTGACCCCAAGTAAACCAGAGTCCTTGGGCAGATGAATGTGTTTCTTTGTCTAAGAGATATATGTCTTGGCACTCTCTTCCGAAGAACAGAGACAATATATTTATTTTCTCTTTTCATCGGTGGGGAGTGCCAAGCCCGACAGCGACAGAAACGCTTTGTCTATCTGGGCCCACTGAAACCCCCGTGACAGCCGAGGGCTAGGACTGAATCAACTGATGTATCGAGGCTAAAGAAGTCTCAGATTAACCATACCAGATGAACCTGTTTGTCTTATGAACACATACATGTGAAGACTTAGGTTAGGCAGGCCAGCAAGAGGCATAGATTCTCATGTGCCCCCGCAGATCCGGGGGCACATGAGAATCTATGCCACTTGCATTTAGGTGTCGTTTGCATGTTAATCCAGGCAGTAAAGAGGTTACCATTGTTTTCAAGGCATTTATATGTCAGCTGAACCTTTTCCACTGCCAGTGCTTAATAAACAGTAGGTGGGTTTGACCATCGTGGCACAAACGGGTAGTGCCTAAATAGCGTGATTGTAGGGAGAACCATTGAATGATAAAGAGTGACCGGACCGTGCCGCACTGACGATTATAAATGAGTAACGCGCTCACACCTTTTCGCTGAGGTCTGCTACTTTCCAGAGGCGTTTGTAGATTTAAACTTCGTTAAACTCATTGACGTGCCGCATCAGGATACGCGGCTTTATGCTGATGCGGCACGTCTCGAATGTGTTAAAGCGTCGTGTCAGATTAGTTTGGCTCCTAGTCTGATGTTACTTGACTAGAATTGTCGCGGCCGAGTCCCGGCGTTTTGGTGAATGTGCTAATTAATGGGTTTCACTGCCAATAATGACTCGCTCCGTTACCTTGCGCAGCATCTGAAAAAGCTGATTCTACTGGTACAGTGTGGTAACGGGGAAAAGGAAGAGACGGGGAAGGAAGGGATGCGTGTGTGTGTGGAGGGGGAGGGGGAGAGGGGGGAGTGGATGAGGTGGGAGGAGAGAAACTTGTCAGGACTGACCTGGGTGGGTGGCGGGGGGACCCAGTAAGCAAACGTTCACGGGCCCACGACGGCCGCAGTGGGCCGTTCAGTTCGCGGGACGATTGCGGTCGTGGGCCCGAAGACGTGTTGCTCCTGGGGATTCGGGTGGAAATGACTGAGGTAGGGAGGAAGAACTGAGATTCAGCTGGACTGATGTAATGCAAACAATGAGTCGGCGTATGACTATATGACCTCATGCGAATCCTAAACCGGAAACGCTAAACTCAAAACACGACTTTGAACACGAAAGGTTAAGAATACTACAACACCTTCAAACAATTACATAACCAGAGACGGTGAGACTCAAAGCAAACAAGCACCATGTTGAGCACAAACGTTGAACCGGATGTTGCGAATGTGGATGCACCGTCTGCGCAGACTCGGTGGCCCCGCTAATGTCAGGAAAGGTCACGTGGTAAAGTGTAATAAGCAGCGCAGCGGCATTAGGAGAGTGCGCAGACTCTATGACACTGCTGAGGTCGAGTTAGTCCGCCGCGAGGAACGGCAGAAAGAAAAATTAATTTACGTTAAAATCTAATTTCTGGATACCAATTATAGTCTGCGTAGGCAGTAACTGCAAACCCTTTTAACTCATTCGCGGCCAGCCACAGTCCGGATGCCGTTGGCCGCGAATGCCGAGTTAACCATTTCGGCGTAAAAACCGCTACAGACACGCAAAGGGTTAATCGACGGGATTTACTGTACTGAAGTAGTAAGTGTAATTCAATGAAGCTGGGCGGAGATCAGTCGCACACTGGTCAGTCAGTTCAGTATAGCCTACTGTTCAGTTCCCGCCACTCATGAGCAGCGGATCGAGAGAGATAACCAGGGTGGAGAGGTCGATGATGAAAACAGCGCATTAATGTTGCACAGACAAGTTCTTGGGCACTATCATTCAGCTGTCAAGCGGCTCGACCGTCAACCCGGTCGCAGCTGGCCGCATGATTCAGTCAGTGGAACTTGAGACTGATTGAACTGCATGTCTGTGCAAACCCAGTGCCCCTAGGGAGGTCAACATTTGGGATAGGGGAGCTAACTCTCTCTCTCATTTCGGCTCATTTGTTGGAGTAAACTATCGTAGATCCAACCTGGCGTCCGCCCCAGCCTTCCTCCTGAACCCTTCGACAGTCGGTAGCTCTAGCTCTTTTTGTCGAGGTGATTCCCGCATGGAGTCACCTCCACAAAAAGAGCTACCGACAGCCAAAGGGTTTCAAATGTAGATGGCGCCGGGCTCTGCCATAAATGTGAATAGGCAGGCGCACATGAGAATGAATGCCTTGTGCGGATTGTAGAGGTGCCCGTTTAGTTGTGAGGGACAGTGAAGAGGCCGCCTGTGTGCTCTTTACCGGCATGTTCTTGATCAGCGAAAGCCATTACCCACTGAAAGAGCAGTTCTTGCTCATTAGAAAAAAACATGCCTGAAAAAGTCATGTTGGAAAATACTTGCTACGAATTATGCTGTAACAGGGAGTTTTTTTTTTTATTTTTTTTTTTTTTTACTGTACGTCCGACACGGAACATGTAACAGTGGCAGTGCAACGGAATGTGATGAAATGCCATAAGAAACATACTTTAACCCCTCTTCACTGCCGTGACTGAGCTGAAAACTGAACATAATCCAACAGCAAGAGGCAGGGATCCTCAAGAGCCACCGCAGTTGCGGGGCCTGTCAGTATCTATGCTTCTTGCTGACAATGCTTTATATCCAGGCCTTGGACGGCTGGGGTTGTTGAACGAACACAGATTTCAAAAACAGTCTGCCTCCACTGGCAGCGAAGGGGTTAAACACTGTTGCTCTTGCAGCATGAAATACGGGAGATGGATCGACCGCGATAGCTAAAGGGTAGTGCCCTGATGTTTCCGACTAATCAGTGATTCACTCGAAAATTCAGCGGGTTCTTACAATGACAGGGTTTGGAATTCATATACACAGTCAACTTTGAGTACGTGCATAACAAATTGCCAGGGGTACCAAACTTTTCTTTTTTAGGGGGGGGGGGGGGGGCGGGGAGGGGCGGGGGACGAGGGGGGGGGGGATGGGGGCGTATATCCGAATTTTGTAATAGGCGAAGTAGTTTAGATTGAAACAAATGTAATCGGGGTCTTTGAAAAAGCGTTGTTTTGTATAACTTTCGTCATATCCGACCTCATCACGTCACGTATAAGCGAAGTCAGCTGTACAGTATGTATTCTGTACTTTTAGGCCCGATTGCCTTTCGCTTCTCGCACCACGTGTCTTGCTTTGCTCATCATACAAATCTATATCTGTCTAAATTCGCACATTTAACCCTTTGGCTGTCGGTAGATTTTGTCGAATCACCCCGACAAAAAGCCGCTCTACCGACAGCCAGACAGGTAACCCATTACGCCCAGAGACTGATTTTGTAAAATTTGCTTATTGTCTGTGCTATCGCAAGGTTTCATTACAGATTAGGAGATAGATCAACTGTTTGAGTTCAAGGGTGGTGCCAAAACAGCTTTGCGCCTCAGGCGCCAAGCTATTCTGGCACCACCCTTGAACTATCGGTCAAATTCATTTCAAGCAATGGGTGTATCAGGATGAAAAGGGTTAAACCGCGCGGAAATGCCTGCTTTCTATCTATCTAGGAAGTAAAATTCTTCATCCTTGTTTCCGTCTCGGTCTTATATTTCTTCCTTGAAATTCGCCTGGCAAGGGGACTCTTTGGTTATCTTGTATCACCTGGGCTAATAATCGCCACCCCATCATTAGAGCAAGCCAGTGCGATCGTAAACAGGCGGCATCTGACAGCTTCAAATACCTGAGGGGCTCTGTTGCATCGCCCTTTATTTCTGTCAGACATTCGCACCCAGTGACTCCACTCTTTTGTGAGATTCTCTACGCTGTCCATGGGAACGCCGATGTGTATGAAGACAGCAGGAAGCATAGATTCTCATGAGCCCCCTCAGGTTGCGGGGGTTCATGAGAATCTATGCTTCCTGCTGCCTGCTGCCTGCTGTGTTTGATTGAAGGTTGTGTATGGTGGCAATGGCAAACCAATTTAATAAACTGTTTTCACCGAGTCGTAGGCACGTTTTTATGACGGCGCCAAGCGGATCTGGCACTTTGATCTTTGAAAGTTAATGATGGTAGTTTGATTTCTTTCTTTGTGCAAATACGCTGCTGCTTCTGCAGCTGATAGTGATGGTGATAATGATGTTGATGATGATGATGCAGCTACAGCACCCTGATCATGAAGACTACGACGACAATTATGACGAAGACGTCGTTGATCACAATTGATGTTGACGATACAGACGATTCCAACCGCGTGACGTCAAAAGTACGTAGTAATACTATAATTAGCCGTTTGGGTGTCGGTAGCTGTTTTAGTCGCGATGATTCCTACAGGAATCATCGCGACTAAAACCGCTACCGACACCCAAATGGTTAATTAACGCAAGTATTACACATTTCTTTGAATGTTCTGTGCAGATTTCAGCTTGGCAGCCCAGGCGTTTTCTATGCTGGCCGTGCTGTGTTACGCCGTGTCCTTCCTTATGTACCTCGCCTACATCGTCTTTCCCAGCCTCGGCCGCTCCAGGCCCGTCACCATGGCCCTCTGCCTTCTGGGTTTCTCAGTCGGTAAGCTGTCTCTCCACCCTGAACTGGCTTGTGTTCACGTCGTCATCTCAGTCAACAAGAATATGGTTCGCCTCTGACATTCAGCAGGCTTGGTCTTAACTGCCGTTTGGGACGTCGCGGATTTTATTGTTCCTTTTTATTTTGTTGAGCTGATGTAACTTGCCTTCATTAATTCCCCCTCATCCTCATCCTCAGCCCCCCACCCCCTCCCCTCACCGTCCCCGGCCATCTCCCTTCCTCGGCTTTAGGTTAAAAGCAATAATGCTTGATGTGCTCGATGTCAAATTCTACAGCTAAAGATCTGTGTCTGGATTATCTACAGTGAGGAAAAGGTTCTCGAGCCAACGTCGGCCACAGTTGACCCGCGCATGGCTGTGCGCGGGCCAACTACGACCGTCGTCTGCCCGAGGGCCTTTTGTCAAGTTACTGATGCGGTCTTTGAAAAGTCCTGTCTGAGCAGACATTCAGTGATTGGTACTTTCCCTGGGATACGCTTACCTTTTATTGACGTTCGCCGACTGGAGCTCATCTGCGATACAATACACTGGCAATTCTCCCCATTGAAAGCACAGTCTATTTTTTTGTTAAAAGCAAGATCTTCATCAGTATATTATGTACAATGAAATAAATATCTCGCCCCAAAATGGCCTATAAATTACTGTCTCAGTCCTGCATTCACAGCCGGTGCAGTTTTCTCCATTGTGATTGAGTCGCTGCTTTCGAAGGCAGGTCCGTAAAGTGTTCTGTCTGTATTTGTCCCTATCTTTTGTCTGTCTTTCTGTCTGTCCGCGGTCTGTCCGTTCTGTCTGTCTACTTGTTACCTAGCTGCCAGCCAGCTAATCCCCCGCGCCCCCTCCCTCCCCCCCCCCCACCTCCACCCCCAAATCCCTGCTTCCGCCCGTCCCGGCCGGTCGCTGACTCGTCTCTCCCCTCGCGTCGGCCTGCACATCTGTCTATCTCTCAGTCTCTCTCATTCAGTCTCTTTTTCCCACTCCAATTCCCCTCGCCCGTGCCAGTGTTTTTGACGACGTAACGATTGATGTTTTATTTGCTTAGCGCCTGTGTTCGTTACCGATAGGGAATGCGCTGCCAGACAACAAATAAGCAAGACCGCTATTAGTTACGCATAGCAAAAAACAAGAACGGCTCATTTCGCCTCTCGCGAGAGTAGGCTCCAGTTAGCGAGACTGTTACATTGGCGGAAACAATTTCCCTTCAGCTTGCCTGAACCGAAGTGAATTGCCGTCTGCAAGAGACATAGATCCTCATGAGCCCCCACAGATGCAGGGGTTCATGAGGATCTACCCCTCTTGCTGCAGCGTCATGCACAGATATATAAACGTCACCTTTTATGACTTTTTTTCTCCTCGGCCGTCAGACGTGGGTGGTACTTCAGAGATGACACACACGAGCAGCCGCGAAGGCCCATGAGCATATCATACCTGTTTCTGCAATGACAAAAACAGACGCCCTGGTATTTACATGCTTTTTTGCAGGCTGGGGAGGTGAGTCTGGCTGGATTTCTAACCTGCAGCAGAAACAATCGTCTGAGGTGCGGAATCCGGGAGTAATTATTTGACCATAAGATATTTCGGCTGGTGCAAGTCTGTCTTTGCGAGTTTGTTTTCTTTCTTTGATAACTGATTACCCCCTCCGCGCCTGCGTAAACATTTACTTCCTCATCTTGTCGTAGCGACATCTGGATTTCAAAGGCAGGTAACTCCCAATGTGTCAGCCTGTGACAGAACGATTCTGTTTTCCTCGTTTCTCTCGCTGAACCACTGAGACCCTTTTGCCTGCAAGAGGCATAAGCTCTCACGAACCCATGCAGGGACCTAAAAAAAATCAGTGCCTCCTAGGACAACTTCATCTCGTTTGTATCATCGGGGAGAGCTGAGAGGGATGAAGCCAAGGTACGCGGTTGCCAATTTTTTAGGGCTTTTTTTGTGGCGGAGTAAGGGGTAGGAATATGTTCACTTTTTACTTCGTTTTCGTGTATTTCCACTTTTTTTTAACCTGCGCTTGTCACTGTTTAGAGGTACAAGCACTTGCACGCTGGGGTAATGACGTTTCCAGATGTGAGAAAAACACCAGAAATAAGCGTGTGAATGAGGAACCATTTTCGCCGTCCAGACACACATCCATACCCCTCCCTCTGCAAGAGACATAGATTCACGTGAGCCCCTGCAGTAGCAGGGGCTCATGAAATCTATGCCTCTTGCTGAACAAGATAATGCTCCAGATACTTCTCAAACTGGGAGTGATATTCCGGGTTTTACGTAAGGCTACGTCCGAAATCTGCTAATTGAATATGGGTTTCAGTTGAGGAAGCGCTGGCCTTGTTTTGTGCGAGAGCCTTCCTGTTTGAAAATAAACAGATCTCTCATCTGACGAAGGCTGGAAAGTGTTTAAAGTGAGGATCTAAGTTACATTTAACACAGGCAATTTATCACTTCTGTCTCCCGTACTTAATCTCGCTTCACCAGCTCCTAAAGACAATTTAAGAGAAGCTGAAAAAAAAATAACTTAGCTCCTTTCGGATGAATGGTAGATCTATAGAGAACCTTTATAGCCTGCCCAGCTGACATGATCAATGCGAAATTTGCATTGACTTATTTTACCTCAGACCTACCAAGTAACAAGGACAAAGCACTGTCAGGGGAGAGACTGAATTGTGCATTATCAGCCATGATCATAGATCTAGTTTGGTCAAAGCGCAAAAGAGGATCGGAAAGAGGGTTGACTGGAAGCAATGGATATGGAAGCCCCTCCCCCCCCCCTCCCCACCCTCCCACAACCCCCCCCCCCCTCCTCCCGAAGACATAAAAGACCGTTTACAGAGAGTCGGTTGACCCAGATTAGAGTCCGTAATTTTTGTCATAATTATCTACTTGAAATTTTGGATATAGCTAGTTTGAAGAAAGACATTAGATGAATTCGTTAGCCTGCTTTGTACCTCTTCAACTTTTTAAATGATAATTAATTCATTTTTGCAAGTTTTGGATCCACTATAATTCCCATCAAACAGTCAGCCCTGGAAGAGGCTTTGTGGAACAAAACAGTCAGCCCTTTCGGCCGAGTGACGTGAAACATGAATTTCGTCACTGTGTATACGGCGTCGTGGGACTAGCGGTGCCATGACGTAAAGCTTATAGTGACGTCATTTTGCTGCTCGTGCTATTTTTCCTCAGAATTCCTGTCGCTACTCCAGCCCACACAGAGTACTAATGGCGGGAAGCGCCGTGTGTCCGTCTTTATTTGAGAGTGCCGGCGTGTATGTTGATCAGAGGTTGGCTTAGAGAGGAGGGAAATGGATCAGAAAGATAAGCTGAAAAATATGAACAACTGTGAATGTTCGTAAAAACGCATGTGAGCTCCAAACAGTACTGTAGACTTTGGGATGAAATCCTCATCTTGTTCAATAGGAGATATTTCAACATCAGAATTGGGTCAAAGACAAAAGATAGAGACCCTTGACAGCGAGGACAGCTGTCATATAGAAGGGACTTTGTGGGTTATGGTTCATCCCTTCGTGTCTGTGCTTTGACCAAAGTAGATCTATGATCATTGGTCGATAATGCACAATTCTCTCCCTATGACAGTGCTTCATCCTACTTACTTACTTGATAGTTTCTTCTACATTACAAGCACTGGCAGTCAACCCTTTGGTCTCTCTCTTTTTTTTTTTTTTTTTTAAACATCTCATACCTGCATCTCCGTATGTCAGAATACCGTGATTTAATGTTGCTTCCTATTTAAACGCTTTCTTTCCGGGTTTAAGGGTTCCCGGACTCTACTCACCCCACCCCATTACTCCACTTACCATCATGCGATTATGCTGTGATGGGTTTTTTAACTTTTCCCACCGGTTTTTCCCAGTATTTCACGAGGAGAGCTGGGTAGCTCATGTGGTAGAGCGATCGACTCCCGTACGAAAGGTCGTTGGCGGTTCGAACCCAGTTGGCGTTCAAAATTTGTTCAGGCGCTTTCGGTGCCTCGTCTTTCAGATCACCTTCGTCAGTGGTGGACAGAAGACGTTATCACCGCTAAACCATTAACGTTCAGCGTTTTAGCCCCATCAACGGCCGAGATAAATTGAAAAGCCACCATCCTGCAAGAGGTGTAGTTGCGGGGGCTCATGAGGATCTATACCTCTTGCTGAAAGCATTTTTTTTTAATCCGTGTTCCTTCGACGGCTTTTGAGGGGGGTAGGGTGGGGTGGGGGGTGGGTGGGTGGGGGGTGGGAAGTTGATTTACGTGATTCAACAACACGTGTGGTTCCACGGCAGTGAGAGGGTTAGAGTTTAACCATTCAGCCGACGCACTACAGCGGAGATGGGTCGACCTGAATTCAGGGCAGTGCCGATGAGCTTGGCGCTATGGCGCCAAGCTCATCTGGCACTACCTTGATTATCATGATCAATCCATCTCCTGCAACAGGTGCATAGTCGTTAGATGACGCCTCCAAAATGCGGTGGGAAATACGTGCGCCGGGCTAAATGAGTCAAGTGTGCTTTTTGCGCCTTTTTCAGCGGACACACATGTCATCCAGTCTATTCCGCTTATAACAAAAGTCAGATATAACACAAGTCGGATATAACAACACTTTTTTTTAAGGTCCGACAGGTACTTCTACGCAATACTTCGCTGACAAATTCGGAAAACGACTAAAGTAGGTCAGCGCACTTAAAGTTATAAGCCCAATGCTCGGATACACTCCTCTGATGTCAGAACAGCGAGCCTGTCTCGCTTAAGAGGTCGTGAAACTCACCTCTGAGCTTACTTGACAGCCGCCAGTGGTCGATGCCTTAGTTGAAGTCCTGTACTCCTCAATGTTTAGATTGAATGTTAAATGTAATGTTAAATCATTCTATCCCTGACACACCACAGCAAGATATGGATCGACCATGATAGTTCAAGGGTGATGCCAGAATAGCTTGGCGCCTGTGGGTGCCAAGCTATTTTTGAATCACCCTTGAACAGTCATGGTCGATCTGTGTCCTGCACTGCAATGCAGTCTTCAGAGGACAACGCCAAAATTTGGGGATTTCGGTTTTAGGGTACAATGAGTTACATGTATTAATATGTATGCATTGTTGTTTAGTTCGTTGTAAAACATGGTGTGTTCGTTTGTTGTGTTTTGCTTGCTATGTCATTGCATTTTTATTTTTGTGTACAGATTGTAAAGCGCTTAGAGGTTTGGATTAAGATTAAGCGCTATATAAATACTCATTATTATTATTATTATTATTTATTATAAAAACTGGGTCCCCTGGCGGTTTGTTATTGACTTGGAGTTGGCTGGGTGTGGATAACATTTCACAAGCCGCTTGTACGTTTCAGTGTGTCTTCAGATCATGACGATGATCGTGTACGGCGTGAAGGTAGAGCACTTCTTTAAGCGAGTGGAGGTCATCCATTTCCAGCGCTACCTGGACCCGCTCAACATCGCCTGGTCCTTCGCCTTCGCCATCGTGTCCTCCATTGTCGCCACGGCCGCCGGCGTGTGCACGTTCCTCGAGCTCCGGAACATCGCTCTGGAAGACTTGACTGGAACAGGGCCGGTGCAGACTGTGTAGACAACGTGTGGACGACGTCTGAAGACGACGTGTGTGGACGACGTGTGTGCGCGCGCGTGTGTGCGTATGCGTGTGTGTGTGTGTGTGTGTGTGTGTGTGTGTGTGTGTGTGTGTGTGTGTGTGTGTGTGTGCGTTTGCGTGTGTGTGTGTGTGTGTGTGTGTGTGATTTTGGACCTTCGAATGAAACATTTGTCAACGTTGCTAAACATAAAATATGGGCTGGTCTGTGGTTTTGGACCAAAGGTCCAAAATCACAGTCCAACCCATTATGTTCTTATTAAACCGGAAGTTCTAAAACCACTGACCAGCACGCACCGTACGTTTCTTGTCTACAAAAAATAAGCCTTGGCCTCTCGCAAATCCGGAGCATCAGTCATATTTTTAAGCTGGACCCCAGAACTTGAACATCGTTCAAATGACGCCGACGTTGATTTCAATGGGCATACGAATCAATTCCAAAGGACATGTAACCCCGACCCTAGTACATGGGTAGAATTCTCACAAACCAGATAGGTGAGGCTAGAATTGAACATGGGCTACAACCGGCCGCTTTTAGCTATATGTGTACTGACAATTTTGTGCTAAAGCCGGAACGCCAAATCCGTGTTATGGACATTTCGACAAGGCACGGCAGCCGGAATGGTCCTCCAAGCCGCAAAAGCACCGGGATCTATTTTATGGAACTGAACTGGTTGATGGTGCTGGCTGTTTCTTCCGACAATAAGACTTTGTTCGGAGATCAGAAGCAGGTCAAAACTACACGTGTTTCTTACGAAAGCAGTGGATTAAAGTACCGGGACAAACATGCGATATTTGCACGTCAGTGCCGTTTCGACGAAGTCAGTGGATTAAAAGCCCGGACAAGCATGCCTGTTTGTCTGGGTTTTTGACAACTTCACTGGCGAGAAACACAAAATTAGCATGATCCAGTTGCAAGAGACATAGATCCTCATGAGCCCCCGCGACTGCGGGGGCTCATGAGGATCTATGCCTCTTGCTGAGACCAATTTGACGGTGTTGGCTTTAGGTCGTTGTATGAACCAATATTTCATAAAGGAAAATTTACGTACAGCGTACGTACAGTGACGGGGAAGGGGAGTAATCCACTGTTTTCGTCGAAACGCGTGCAATTTTGCTCTGCTTTGGATTTCGGCCGAACAACGTTTATTTTAAAGTGAAACCCGCGCTCTGTACAGCGCTCTATAAATCCTTGTGCATTTACACTGCGGTTCGCACTTATTATGTACCGTTGTGTCTGCGGAAACTTGAATCACTGACATTATCTGCTGGACGCGGGTTAACTGCAGTCGACGTACGCCCGAGGACCGTTTGCTTACTGGCCAGTGCCGTCTGTAGTCGGCAGGAGCCGACAGCGACAGACAATTTGAGTGTCTAAGTCAGAGCTGCGAAAAAGAATCGCTCTTCAAGTCCAAAATCCATGAACTATTAACGTTGTGTAAAGTTTAACTCATCCAAGGCGCCACTCATCAATAGCTGCGAAAGTGTCGTATAGCTTCCGTAGCTATTGATGCTGGGCGCCTTGAATGAGTTAAGTGATAGCCCCGATTTATCGCAGTATGTTTCACACAAGTACCTACTGTGTAGGCGCGGTTGATATTACGTCACATATTTGATGTTGTCGTTCCATCCAGGCGGAAGTGAAACTGCTTTTGTGTGTTTGTCTGTGATTTTGGACCTTACGGCTTTGCAATATAAGGTTCAAAGTCAGCGACCAACATACGCTTTAAAAAAATATATTTATTTCGATTTTTTGAAACCTAAAACTATGGCGGAGACGAATTGTAGATACTTGCTGCATTGTGCATCGGCGATTGTTTATTGTGCAAATGTATTGAATCTTGCCCAGTAGCAAAACGCCTTCGGACCCACGACGGCCGCAGTGGGCCCGCGCACAGCCGTGCGCGGGCCCACTGCGGCCGTCGTGGGTCCGTGGGTCCGTGGACCTTTGCTTATTGGGTTAGAGAACACGTGCTTTTAAAGTATTATTATGCACTCTTCTAGATGCGTGTGCTTTGTCCGGAGTATGCACAAAGACAATATACTGTCTTTAGTATGTATTTGGGGAACGTTGTCCTCGTACGTCGCTGGTGTTGTGATTTAACCGTTTGACTGTCGGTGGCACTTTTTATCGAGGTTATTCTCGTATGAATCACCTAAACAAAAAATGCTACCGTAGGCCAAAGGATTTAAAGGCTGTCAGTGAAAAGTGATGTTTTTCTTTAGTGTCCGCGTTTTGTATGAAGAACATAATTATTGCATTTGCATAAACTCATTCAACCGTTGGCTGAGTTACTTTCATATATTTAGGAGCTTTTCTCGAATACTTCTGGCACCACCACTGAGCTATCATGGTAATCTACTTACAGTCATATCTCCTCCATTTAATATTAGTTTGTATCAGTTTGGGTTTAGGACTGAAGAATGGTAAACATTGGAGCGATTTTTGAAAAAAAAAAAAAAAAAAGTGAAGCGTCTTATTACTGATATCTATGATGATTGACGGTCAGACGAACGTAGTGCCAAATTAGCTTGAAAGGGCCGAGCTAATCT
>BTPG01000005.1:138724838-138764838 GCA_036245525.1 Semisulcospira habei | reverse complement strand
ATTTTAATTCCTGGTCTTTCTGTCTGCGGGAAGTAGCTGTCACAGTTTTTGAAAGTCCTTTGAGCAGAAAACATCTCTGTCTGATTATAGATAAAGTACGGGCACGTACTGTGAGAGATGTAGCCTGAACCAAGTGAGTGGCTGGCAAGCGTGTATACTGCAAAACAGAACTAGAGCAATAACCACGGAATGTGCTTTAGAATGACGAAGGGGACACCATAAAAGTAAGTTGTTTCCACCTTGTCATTTAACCCATTTTCATCCTGATTCACTACTGCTTGAAATTAATTTTACTATGACAGTTCAAGGGTGGTGCCAGAATAGTTTGGCGCTAAGTGCCTTGAACCAACATGTCTGATCTATCTCTTAATCCGTAATATAGACTTCATCTTGATACACTGCTGCTTGAAATTAATTTTACTATGATAGTTCAAGGGTGGTGTCAGAATAGCTTGGCGCCTGAGGCGCCAAACTATTCTGGCACCACCCTTGAACCAAAATGGTTGATCCATCTCCTAATCTGTAATGTAGTCTTCAAAGGACAATAAGCAAATGAAGAAAATCAACCTCAGGATGCAATGGGTTAAGCGTGTTTCTTTCAGTGGGCGTGTTGGTAATTTATTATAAGAGACAAAATACATGTGATGTTCATTGTACGAGACGAAATAAGGTGATGTCGACTGTAAAAAGATCAAATATAACCGATGAAATAAAAGTGATGTCTATCGTAAGAGGTGAAATAAAAGTGATGTCGACTGTAAAGGACCTAATAAAAGAAATGAAATATAAATGATGCCCAATGTAAAGGATCAAATACAAGCGATGAAACGCAAGTGATGTCTATCGTAAGAGATGAAATACAAGTGATGTAGATTGCGAAGGATCAAATACAAGAAATGTCTCGTCGTAAGAGTTGGAATTGTAAATGAGGTCTATCGTAAGAGGTGAAATATAATTGAAATCTAATGTACCAAAAGAAATCCAGGTGATATTATATATATTGTAGTACATCTCTCTTTTGAAACACAAGAGAGTATCGTAAGAGATGGAGTACAGGTGATGTCTCACGTAATAGGCGAATACAGGCGATATCTATTGTGTCACGACCCCCGCTTCCGGGGCGAGAACTATGAGCGCTACCACTCGAGAACAACCAAGCCAAACTAACACAAACACCAGAGGAACAATTAAGACAACATTTATTACATATAAAACTAACAATAATCCAAAATATCCTCACTCAATCCTATCCCGCATCCACACATCACATTCACACGCACACACGTCCCAACTCCCCAACCAGAATATCCATTATACACAATACATAATAACAACAAATATATAATAAAACAAATATCC
This sequence comes from Semisulcospira habei, assembly GCA_036245525.1. Lineage (NCBI taxonomy): Eukaryota > Metazoa > Mollusca > Gastropoda > Semisulcospiridae > Semisulcospira > Semisulcospira habei. The sequence continues at coordinate 138,763,479 of BTPG01000005.1, read as the reverse complement.
TTAATTAAATACAAATAAAAACTGAGAAAAACAAATTAATTTACAAGCTACTGAATCTCCTCAGCGGGAGCACGAAAGATAAGTTCAAATTAAATTATTGCTTTCGCTTCCGCAATAAAGACCTTTATAGCACATGACTCCTTTAAACACATTTTTTTCAGAATACACAATATCAAATATACAATGAAACAAATATCCTTAATAAAACACAAATGAAAGTTGAGCAAACTGAATATAGTTCACAAGTCACTGGACCTTCTCGACGGAAGCAAACCGTCAAGCTCAGCTCAGCTGAACGCCGCCTCTTGCTTCCGCGATAAGGTCTTTCGTAACATATGACTGCTTTTAAATAATACAACATTTCAAAATCTTCCTGTCACTGCGACAAAGCTCCTCTCACAACATTGTCACTACGAGGAGATGAAATCAATCTCACAAAGTCCTTTACACTTTTACAAATAAACAAGACTTTACTTAAACAGGTTAGAAACTACTAAATGGGACGACCGGACCTGGCTAAACACGGGGCGTGCCGCGACGCTCGCAACAGCGATCAGGTACGGCGTCGTAGACCCATAAGGCGGAGTGACACAGCCAGCCTCCACTCTCACAACGAACTACCCAGGCCTCCCGCACAGCATGGCGGCGGACTTAGCCAGTTAGTTCTTTAGATCTTTAGGTTTTGGGATGTTTAGACCGTTGAATGCACTAAAACACAGGCGCAAAAATACACATATGAATAGCTAACAACAAAAGAAAGGTAATCACATCACCCTTCCCACAACTTTAATTGCCGTCTTTTATACTTCTTCACCTCTCTCCCACAATAATAAATTCAAACTCGACGAAATACATATTTACACCCTTCCATACAACTCACTTCCAAATTTACACTCCGACGCAAGATACTACCACATACAATAAATGGCATTTACTTCTACATTCTTACACTTGACCCCCAATACGCACTAACCAAACTAATAATAATAACAGAACATTTACTGCCAGAAAAGCCAGAAAACATCACCATCTCTTCCACGGTACCCTACGTCCCCACCAAAAATGAGCACAGCACTGCGAGCAAAAAAGCCCTGACACTGGCCATGCTGGAAGAAAGGTACCCCCAGGAAGCATGGATACGGGCATACACCGATGGATCAGCCACAGATGCAGTTCAAAATGGAGGGGCTGGGGTGTACATTCAGTACCCAAACGGAAAATGGCAGGCAGAGGCAGTACCAACAGGCCTTCACTGCACAAATTACAGAGCTGAGGTGGAAGCCCTGGTCCGCGGTGCAAACACCCTTAGTGGCACTGCAGACCCTGATGCCCAGACTGTCTTCCTGACTGATGCCATGTCTGTCCTTGAGGTAGCAACAACAAGCAAACTGCCACATCTACAAGAGGCACTGCAAAACATCAAGTGCACCAGACTAGTGCTGCAGTGGATCCCTTCACACTGTGGCATCTACGGCAATGAAGAAGCTGACAAAATGGCAAAGTGGGCGCAGAAAAAGAACGAGACGAAAATGGAGTCAGCTTCACAGAAAGGAAGACCATCATTATGTCTTTGTACAGACCACCACAACGGCCCCTAGACAATTACCATCAGCTGCCCAGAGAAGAGCAGGTGACCATCTTCCGTCTGAGGACCGGGAACAACCGACTCAATTTCCACCTGCACATACGCTTCCACCTTGTGCCATCTCCCCTGTGCCCTTGTGGAGAAGCAGAACAGTCCACAGAACACATCCTCCAGGACTGTAGGAACCACCAGAGGCTGAGGGAGGAGATATGTCCGAAGCCTGCCACTACAAGAGAAACTGTACGGGCCTGTGGAAGCGCTACAGAAGACCACAGATTTCATTTTGAGAGCCAAACTCCAAGTGTGACGGCGTTCGAGAAGAAGAAGATAACAGAACAAGCAAACACAAACACACCCCCCCCCCCCCCCCCCCCGAGCATATGGCCACTAAAGAATTGTTGCGTGTACTCACTGTCATCCGTGAAGACGCCCCGGCTGGGACGAAGACTAACAAGGACAAGACAAGCCAGGGGTTAAGTCGTCGCAGCTTTTCTCTCTCTCCTTCCCAGGGCACCGACTCCGGAGCGACCAGAGCCGTATTGCGGGACCGCTACAGAAGAACGGCACAACCGCTTGAGGGCTTCAGCAAATGGAGAACCACGCCTGAACGCCCTTCCTTGGAGACTGATGTTTCGTTCGCTGTTGGAAAGCAACTGACCAACAATGTGGATATCGTACGGTTTAGCAAAAATGCGCTCAGTTAAATGTTCGATGTTAAAACACGTGAAACAGTCTAAACCACCCGATCGCGCAGACTGAACGATCACGTGTGTCACACGCCGTCCTTCGGCTCGTACGGCAGCAATTCCTCGTGTAAAGGCCAAAACTCACATATGCTTACGTCCCTAACTAATCCCTGCCACCCCTCTAAGTTTAACTTTCTTATAAAAATAGACGAAAAAAAAAAAAAAAAACCCATGTCGTGACATATTGTAAGAGGGGAAATGCAAATGATGCCTCATGTAAGAGGTGAAATACAAGACATGCCCATCATGAGAGATGGAGTACAGGTGATACAGAAAAGCTAAAACAACAACAACAACAACAAAAAAAGCGACATTTCGAAATCATCGGAAACACTTTAGTGTTCCCGATGATTTTTTAAAAAAAGTCGCATTTCTTTTGCTCCTCTGTATAGAAGACACGTCTATCGTGAAGGATAGAGTTCAGGTGAGGTATCATGTGTAACAGGTGAAATGCAAGAGATGGAGTACAGGTGACGTCTCATATAAGAGGGAGGAATGCATGTGATGTCTGTTGTAACAGACGTAATGCGAGCGCCTGACAGGGTGCCAGAAAATAATGCACAACGCCAGAAACACACTTCGTTAGAACAGTAAGGTTTCTTTCTTGGTTATGTAATCCCTTCACTGCCGGAAAAATGCGAACACCACCGACTGCAAGAGGCAAAGAACCTCATGAGCCCACGCATCTGCGGGGGCGCATGAGGTCCTTTGCCTCTTGTTGGCCCTACTCATATCTGTTTCTCTTGCGTTGATGAGATTATTCCGTGTTAACTTTGCCCGGATTCCAAAGATATAATTGTGCGTCCACTGGCATGAAGAGGTTAAACCATGTTCTTCCTAAGCGTGATTCCTTCCTTTTTCTTCTTCGTTGATTTATCACCCTCGGCGGTCACCTTGTTTGATTTAGATTCAAAGATGTCCCGCAGAGCAGAGTCCACGACAGCCATGAATTGCAACTCCACCAACCGGACAGATTACGCCTGCATTGACCCCACAACCAGAGTGATGTTTCTCTCTTTCGGACTCTTTATACTTCTGTCTGGCGTTATTGGCAACGGATTCCTCCTGCTGGTCATGACCGCCCATCGCCGGCTGAGACAAGTTCACAACATCTTCATCGCCAACCTGTCGCTGGCAGACCTTCTGGTGATGCTCTCGGGGCTGCTGTTCATGTTAATGGACTTGGCGATGGAGGCGAACCCCTTGCAGGATCACCCGGGCGTTTGCAGGTGAGGACACGCATCTGTTTTTCGTAATTTGTCTTTTAACCCGATCATTACCGCTGGTTGAAGATCGCATTTTGGAATCTTTACTGATTCGACGCCAAAGAACTTGGATATAGAGTCAGCAAGAGGCATAGATCCTCATGAGCCCCCGCATTTGCGGGGGCTCTTGAGGATCTATGTCTCTTGCAGTTGGATAGTGTTCACCTTTTTCCTGGGCAATGAAGGATTTAACGAATGTTTCACTATTTTTCTTTTTTATGACTGTGACCTGTAAGACTATTACTCTCTTTTTGCGGACAATAAATCTGTTTGACTTTGCTATCCTGAATATGTCAGGCATCATAGATTATTCAGCCCTGACGCACAAAACAGGATACAGGTCGACCATGACAGTTCACGGGTGGTGCCGGAATCGCTTACAGCCTTTACAAAGCCTAAAACACTGTCGGTTGCGGATATGGTGATGCGAAGGAACCCTAAAAAAAACCCACGTTCTTATTTTGCTTTTTCGTTTGTTAAGTAATATGTTTTGTTCTCACAACCACAGATCATCTAACTTACACACTGTTAATATCAGAAATTTCTAATTTTGGATGGTCGTGGGTGCTTGCACGGCCGTAAACCTGAACAGTTTTTTTTTCGTAAAGCAATAGTTTCTGTTTCTTTGTGATCAATTATTAACATATACACTAGAATGCATTAACTCCTTGCCTATTAAGTAACTTTTCTGTATTATATATTATGCCAATAAGTAAATTTGTTAAGTAACTTTTCTGTATTATGAATTATGCCAATAAGTAATTTTGTTAAGAGTTCATTTCCGGATCCGGCATACCAGTTAACGGCGTGCAACGACACATTCAGGACTAAAAATAGCCAAGCACACGCACTGCCAACGAACCTTGGCTGGACGGATCTCGCCGGCGATAGTGTTCTAGGAGAAGCAATCTCGCAGCGGTTAAAGTCGACATCCTTAGGCAAAGAGTTAACTCATTCAGCCCGACGCACGTATTTCCCAAATTTTGGAGGCGTCATCTAACGACTATGCACCTGTTGCACGAGATGGATCGACCATGATAATTCAAGGGTAGTGCCAGATTAGCTTGGCGCCGACAGGCGTCAAGCTAATCTGGCACTGCTCTTGAATTATCATGGTCGACCCATCTCCTGCTGTAATGCGTCAGTGCTGATTGAGTTAATAGAGATATGTAAGCCTTAGCCTATGTCTCTAGTAACAATTTCTAATTTCTAGGTAATCCTTGGTGTTATCACGGCCTTAAACCCAAACGGTCCGTTCGTAAAGCAACAGTTTCTGTTTCTTTGTGGCCAGAAGCTGAACTTATGAAAAGTGATTTGGAATTGTCTCTGTTAACAATTCTTAATTTACACTGTAGCCAGCAAGCAAAGGTCCTCGGACCGACGTCGGTCAGTGGGCCCGCGCATGGGTATGCACGGGCCCACTGCGGCCGACGTCGGCCCATGGGTCGTTTGCATATTGGGTAGCTGGTGTTTGCACGGCCTAAACCATCGCTCAAACAATCGCTCAAACAAGTACTGGACAGACTTAGTATCAGGCTCTCTAGTATATATATCGCGGTATCAGTTATAGCGTGCACAGGTCTTCGGCTCCCACGGGATGCCCGGTGAACAGAAGGTCTTCAGGCCGACGTAAGTAGCTGGCCCGCACACAGTCATGCTCGGGCCAGCTAAGGCTGACGTCGGCCAGAGGACCGTTGTTTTTTTTTACTAATCAATCTAATTTCATCACTAGGACAACACAGTTACACTTTTGCGAATAACACGGTCATCGGGCCGATGTCAGCCTTAGTTGGTCCGCGCACATAGTGTGTAGTGTGCGGGCCAGCTAAGGCCGACGTCGTCCCGAGGAAGGTCTCCTATTTTTTTGGGTCACAAACCTATGTAATTTTAGAAATACGATGATACTTAATAACACGGCTCCCGGGGGCGCGATTTGATATACTGAGGCTGATTAGTTAGTAATTCCTATTTATGTCCCCCTTGCACAATTAGTGATCGGGGACAAAACTCAGGGAGACCTGTAACAGCAACTTTCATGTTGCAGTGCCGTGGGCTTCACTCTGTGCGTGTCCTACAGCGTGTCGCTTCTCAGCCTGGTCAGCGTCTCTCTGCACCGCTGTCTGAAGGTGCGCCACACCGGGCTGTGTCACAGGGTCTTCTCCGTCACCAAGACCCGCGCCTTCTGCACATTCCTGTGGGTTCTTTCTATCACCATCAACATTGTTCTGTGCAGCAAGTTTGAACTTCACGGCTACGACACAGATTCTCATACGTGCAATGCACGCAGAGGACACTGGGACGACAGGGACGAAAGGCGCACGATTGGAAGCTGGGTTGTCGCTGTCCTTTTGATTGTGCCGGTGATTTTGATCGGCTGCTTTAACTTTTCTATTTTTCAAAAATGGCGACACAGCAGAGATACGATGAGAAGAAGTCAAAAGGGTAGAGGAGGAAAGTCGAATACAACAGTAAAGTTTAAATTTGAAAGTAATCGTAAAGTTAGATCTAGAAATTTCATCATTAATATCGCCATTGACACTAACAGTATGACAGAAGTGATAACGGAGGAGGGCTCTCACAAAGCTCCTCGACCTTCCACGCCATGGCCTTTGCGAAAGGTAGGTGAGTCGAAACCTGTACCACGGCGGGTCGCCAAATGTAAACGGCGAAAGCTTCGACGAAAGAAAACCAAGTACCCCGATCTGGGCACTTTCAAGACCACACACCCCAACTTTCCGGACGACAATTTTACTTTGGCCACTAATGCGGGATTCGAAACAGATTCTTCTGTTAGTTCTGTGGTTGGATTTCCATTTTGGACTCATGACGAAAGCGCGCACGACACTTTCACTACCATTTCTAAACCGCCAGCACCACAGGACGAAAATACAGACAGGTTCAAGAACGCCATAGAACTGACAGAAAGAAACGGCAAACCAGGAACTGTCCGCACAAAAATCTCCAAATCATCAGCAAAGAAATCTACTCGCTTTAATGTGTCGTCGGAAGTGGCTCTCTTGAGATCTCTTATCGCCATTTCCGTATGTGTGACGTTGTTTTGCACGCCCTTTGCCGCTTGTGTGCTGGCGAACTTAAAAAGTAAGGTGGGGGCAGAGGGGATGGTGACAGCGGGAATGCTGCTGTTTGTCAACTCGGCCGTCAACTGGGTCATCTACGGCATCATGAATACGTCCTTTCAAAAATCCTACTTGAGGACTTGGCGATGCCGTTGCTTTCGTAAAATATACGGTATCTGAGCACGCAAACGAAAATTCCCAATCTAAATTTAACAATCTACATTATCCCAAATATATTGTAAAAACTTGAAATCGAATGTGATGTCGTCGCAGTGTTGTTAATCCTTAAAACATTCCGTTTGTTTATTTGTTTGTTTGTGTATTTGTTTGTTTGTGTGTGTGTTTGTTTGCTTGCCAGTTGTACTGCCTTTTCTTTATATATTTTAAGGCGTTGACCTTTTTCCTTTTTTTAACCCTGCCAGTTGACATGAGTGACACGGCCGGCAGACTAAGTACATTAACCCCTTCCCTGCCACTGAACGTACATTTTTGTTTCTGAAATCTGTGTTCATTCAACGACCAAAAGCCAAAACCGCCCAAGGTACATGGATACCCATTGGTCTCTGCAAGAGGCATAGATCTTCATGAGCCCCCGCAGTTGCGGGGGCTCATGAGGATCTATGTCTCTTGCAGATGGATCGTGTTCACTTTTTCTCGGCAGTAAAGGGGTTAATCGTGCTGCGTAAGGAACGAAAAACTGAAAGGAATTGAATTCAACTGAATGATGCGATTTATTTTACAATTTGATAGAGATTTAGGCTGAGGAACCTCTCTTACAACAACTCATTCAGCCCGACGCACGTATTTCCCAAATTTTGGAGGCGTCATCTAACGACTATGCACTTGTTGCAGGAGATGGATCGACCATATTTCAAGGGTAGTGCAGATTATCTTGGCGCCGACAGGCTCCATGCTAATCTGGCACTACCCTTGAATTATCATGGTCGACCCATTTCCTGCTGTAGTGCGTCAGGGCTGAATGGGTTAAAGAAAAGCAACAATACAAACAATAGAAAAAATAAGAGATATTACGAAGAAAGAGCGAAGCGTAAAATCAGCAAATGTTTAATATTCATTAATTCTTTAACATATAATAGCTATAATGATAATGATTTTATAATAATAATATGATAATTTAATACTATATGTAGTTCCCATGTTATCAAATAGTTGATAAATGATGTTCCTGAAATTAATGTTTCTTTTAATGTATGCTGACGAGCAAAAGAAATGCGACATTTTTGGGGGGAATCATCGGAAACACTTTAGTGTTCCGATGATTCCCAAAATCTCGCATTTGTTTTGCTCGTCAGTATAATTGATTGTATGAACTGGCACAGACTATTCCATGGAAGTGATCATAAGGCAATGAGAGTATGAAATTTTGAACCTTACGCTTTAACGCCGGTTAAATTAATTAAGGTTAAATTCCTACGCAAGAGTAGGTGTATCATAAGCCTGCAATCTCTGTCTATAAACACTCACTTTACATCGCCCCACCCCCCCACCCCAAGACCCTGTCAACTGATGTGTGTAATCTTCAGTGACTTTGGAACTTATATCGAAATGTAACACAAGTGCCCTGTAGGTGTAGCCGCTTGTTTGTGCTGTTAACATGTTGTTTTAATGTTGCTTTTAACGTTGTAGTTTAGCAAGGACAAACACGAAAAGAGGCCTGTGCGCCTATTGTTTCCATCCTTGAGAAATAAAGTATCATTCATTCATTCATTCATTCATTCATTCTCTCTCTCTCTCTCTCTCTCTCTCTCTCTCTCTCTCTCTCTCTCTCTCTCTCTCTCTCTCTCTCTCTCTCTCTCTCTCTCTCTCTCTCTCTCTATATATATATATATATATATATATATATATATATATATATATATATATATATATATATATATATATATATATATATATATATATATATATATATATATATATAATTGAACCACATATTGCTTGATATTGTGCCGATAACATGCAGATGTGATTAAGAGACCCGAATCACGAATCAAACTGTCCGAGTGGTCAGACGAGGACATTTGATTCGGGTCAAGTAATAACATCTGTCAGTTGTCGGCACTTTATCAAGCAAAATTTGGCTCAATATAATTGTGTACCCAGTCCAAAAGAAAAATTGACCTCGCGTCCTTCAGTTTGCGGCTGATTGCGGTGTTCAGAGAAAACATGTGATTGGCAGACGACTGCGTTTCGGACTATCGACCGAACGAGCAGATTTCGTCTGACTACAAAAAAATCATTGCTTTCTACTCGTAATTAGATCACGGATAATGACGAAAAGACTAGCAGGTTTGTTTATTTTTCCATTTTCTCAGGTTGTCGCTTACGCTATTGCTAGCGGGCGTCTTGTCCATTTTACTCGTGCAGCTTTGTTTCACACGTTTGCTGGCGTCTGCTGCCCGTTCATGCGTGTATATGGGAAATAAATTTCGAGCGTACGTTCACTAAGAAGTATTTAATCATATAAAGACATCGTCAATGTGCAGTATGAGCATATTTCGCGTTCCCGCTTTGACAAATCAAGATTGAATTTTTAGGGCTTGCAAAAGATTTTGGGAAGCAAAATATATCAAGCAAATTCATGAATATTAATTTGCTTGTTATACAATATACATGTATCAATACATGTGTCAAAAAGGGAACAACTTTATATATCATATAACAGAAGAAAATCCCGTGTTTGGTGCTGGCGCCGCACCTCCCAGAACGACCTGGAAATTAAATAAATAGATATGTTGGACGACACGAGACCTGGCCTTATGCTTTTCCTGCTATACACATATATGTTCCTCATGTATGGAACTCTCTACCGCCCCATATCAGTCAGTCCCAGACACTCTCAGCCTTCAAAACCAACCTGAAAACGCATCTTTTAAATTTGGCATATCAGTGTTAATTTCCTTTGCCTCCCATCGTGTGATTTTGGATGGCGTTACTCTAAACATAATGTGTCTGTTGTGGTGAAAGACTGTGGTTAGTATGCCTGAACTGTTTTTGTTGTTGTTGTGATTTATAGTTTATTGTGTGTGTTTATAATCATTTGTAAAGCGTTCCGAGCCTGCGTAAGTGGGGAAGGACAATATAAAAAAGAGCTGTATTATTATTATTATTATTATTATTATTATTATTATTATTATTATTATTATTTATTATTTATTATTATTATTATTTATTATTTTTTATTATTATTATTATTATTATTATTATTATTATTATTATTATTATTATTATTATTATTATTATATGTCAACAATACGAAAACGTTTACACGCACAATTAAGTCATTCAGTGCGCTCCGCATCACTAGCTTTGGAAGTTTCGTATAGCGTTGCCAGCGGCAACGCTATACGAAACTTCCGAAGCTAGTGATGTGGGGCCGCTTGAATCAGTTACGCGAATGACAAAACAGTGTATTTTATGACCCTGCCAGTGATCTCTTCTTTAACTTTGGAGAAGTTGTTTTCATGATCATGAAGACTGTCACATTTGAGACGTGCCGTTTGATGATACGCGGCACATATGTGGCACGTCCGGCATGACTTGGCCCCGTCGGCCTGGCAGTGATCGCAGAATGTGTCTCTGAAATATGTGTTAATTCAATGCCACAGAGCCCAAGTCATTCAACGAACACAGATACAATGTGATGCGAGCAAGAGGCATAGATCCTCACGAGCCCCCGCAACTGCGAGGGCCCGTGAGGATTTATGTCTCTTACAACCTTTTCTCGACAGTGAAGGGGTTAAGGGGCGGGGGATGTGTCATCAAAGACAATACATTATATAATGCATTGTCTTTGGTGTCATGAGTGACTGGGTTTAGCGATTACTTTGTAAACATTCCGTGAGCCGTAAGGCTCGGCACTACAGACCAGTACATAAACACGTACATGAATCAGACAGCCCATAGCCCAAAGTACCAGTGTGTAGAGAATGTTCTTCTTGAGGGAGAAAAGCCTGTGGAAGTGTTTGGTGTGGCAGACCTTCATGTAGCGGTTAAAGGAGATGCTGACCAGACTCAAAATGGACACGAAGTACGCCAAGTTCAAAATGAAACCGTTCCATCTGAAATAATAATAATAATAATAATAATAATAATAATAATAATAATAATAATAATAATAATAATAGTCAAGATGATATGATAAAATGATGACACTGACGATAATAATAATAATCATGATAATAATATAGATTAAATTTTGCTGTCTATCAAAATGAACTGGAAAATAAGTTCTGGGGTCTCGCCCAAAAAGATGGTTCATCATACATCTGGCTTAACCATTATATTCTGATGCTGATTTTTGTTGTTCCTATTTAAAAATAGGAACAACTTTGAAATGGGGCTCTTCCGAGCGCATTCCGGAGTATGCACTGACATGACGTTATGGGCGTGCGGGTCCGAAATTCTGGCAAAGAAGTAACAAGATAAAAATGACGTCACGTCTAGCTAAGCAAACCTTGTTGGAGAACGTACTCCTTGGCGCCAAGTGCCGTGTGTGTGTGTGTGTGTGTGTGTGTGTGTGTGTGTGTGTGTGTGTGTGTGTGTGTGTGTGTGTGTGTGTGTGTGTTGTTGTTGCTCTACTGACGCGTGCCTCCACATCCGGCATCCGGATGTAGTTTCCGGTCACGTACCACATGGTCAGCGTCTGTATGTAACTACCGGACACGCGGGCAGCCCTAATCAAGATAACGGGCCGGCCCTCCGGAAACTGTTACTATATGGGAAAGGGATGGCATCTAATTAACGGGACCGTCCGCAAGCGGGGACGCCATAATCACGTAACGCGACCGGCCCTAAACGAGGGGCGGGTCCTAAGTGGGAAGATGATTGATACTGAAGGGCAAGGGTATATACATACTGGGGGACACAACACAAGGAACATACAATGAGAGGGACACACAACGAGAGGGGGACACACAACGAGAGACAGAACGAGAGAGAGACGGAGAGTGAAGGAGAGTTGAGAGAGATGGACGAAAGTAGAAGAGAGAGCGACTAGTGAGAGAACGACCGAATTGTAGTCTGTGGTTGGTCTTGCCTAACCCCAGACAATGCTCTTTAGATTGAAATAAACACGAGAGAAAACCATCACTGGACTTCAGTTGTTTTACGTGTCCATAGTGCAACAGTGTCTCTCTCTCTCTCTCTCTCTCTCTCTCTCTCTCTCTCTCTCTCTCTCTCTCTCTCTCTCTCTCTCTCTCTCTCTCTCTCTGTGTGTGTGTGTGTGTGTGTGTGTGTGTGTGTGTGTGTGTGTGTGTGTGTGTGTGACAGCGACTAGAGACAGGCACGTTTGAGGACGGACAAGCTTGAAATCTTACGATATTGTCTCTAAAAAGAATAGTCTCGAGGTAGTTTAAAAAATATATATATATATCCATTTTTTTTTTTTGTAGCTTAAAGCATGTTCTTAATTAAACGAACTTTAGTTCGCGAACTCTGACGATCTAGAGTTCACGATCTCGGGCGAACCAGGTTGGTTCTTAATTGGACGATCTAAAGATACGGCGAACCTAGTTCGAAGTAGTTCACGAACCTCAGCAAACCATAGTTCGCTGTCGGAAAAAGTTCGCTCAGCGTGTTGAGCGATCCAAGGCCAACCTTTTCTCTGATTGGTCAAATCTTTTCCCTCTTCTGCGTTGGAGATAAGAAGATAGTCACCGATTCAAACAACTATGGCGGACGGCGATATTTCACTCGTGCGAAGAACAAGACCTATTTTTTATTGATTTGTGGGAGGCGCAACGCTGTTTGTGGGATCGCTACTGCAAGAAGTACAAAAACAAAAATCGTCCAAACTGATCGCGAAACGGCATAGCGGCAGCCATTTTGGATACCTTTGCAGACAGTAAGTACGCCGAATCAAGCACTTCAGCTAAGAAAGAGAACCATGGCAAACCTGGTTTGCTGAAGTTCGCCTAGGTTCGTTCAACCTCAATTAAGAAACAAACCAAAAGATCGCCGATCTTCTCCGATCTAGGTTTGCCGATCAAAAGTTCGTCCAATTAAGAACAGCTCTAAGATGCACATTGGCGAGAAAATGGCCGTTTCACAAAACCGGTTGATCCACACTGGAGTCCGTAATCTTTCTTATTTTTTACCTCCTTAACCTTTTAATGATAATCAAATATTTTTGATTGTTTTCTTCTTCTTGGTTTTTTTTTTTTTTTTTTTTTTTTTTTTTTTTTTTGAATTATTTGGGATTATTCCTAAAACAATTAAATCGTTTTACGAAAAAAAAACAAATCTTCTCATGTATAATCGCATGATTTTTCGTAAACGGTATTTGCGTAAGCCTACAATTTGTCCCGGCTGTCGGGTACGATTAGGATAAAGTTGCGATTTTCAGCATCACTTCTTCGGAGTCAAACAGCTAACATAACTTTGATTTTTCTTTTACGAAAAAAAAGTATCTTCTCATTAATACCCGCGTGATTTTTCATAAATAGTGTTTGCATAAGCCTGCTGTTTGTCCCGGCCCTGGGGTAGGATTAGATCAAATTGTGACCTGTGAACCCTAGGTGTGAAAATCAGCAAGAAATGTGCAGAGTTTGATCCTCTAATACGTAAACTGTTAGTACTGCGATGAGTGACGTATAACATCGAGTCGTCACTATGAACATGGCGTCGTGGGACTAACGATGCCATGACGTGAAGCTTGAAGCGACGCTATTTCGCTGCACGCTGGGGTCCTATCTTGTTGTCTACTGTACTGAAAGTACGGTAGACTTTAGGATGGGGCTGGTCGGAACACGTTCCGTAGTTCTAATGCAAATGACGAACATAGGCGGGCACACATCAGGCTCTGACAGTGATGTAACACGATAAAAATACGTCTTGCCTAGCTACGTTAACCGCGTTAACGGGAAACGCCGTGTGTGTGTGTGTGTGTGTGTGTGTGTGTGTGTGTGTGTGTGTGTGTGTGTGTGTGTGTGTGTGTGTGTGTGTGTGTGTGTGTGTGTGTGTGTGTGTGTGTGTGTGTGTGTGTGTGTGTGTGTGTGTGTGTGTGTGTAGACACGAGTATCTCCGGTGTTTCTGTACGTACAGGCCTGAAATTTCAAGAAATGCTGAAATTTCAAGAAATGCTTTGCTCGAGATGTACTGATTTCGGAGAGCCTCCGAGCATATTTTAAATGGTAGACTCGTTAGAAAAATTGCCGTTTATATAAAGTCGGTTGACCCGCATTTGAGTCCGTAATTTTCATTCTACTCATTCGGAATTGTGGAGAGAGCTAGCTTGAAATAGACATTGGATGATTTCGTTAGCCAGCTTTGTACCTTTTCAACATTTTTGTAAAAAGTAATTCATTGCAGAAAAAAAATAAAAAGTAAGAATTCTGGAGAAGGATCAGACAGTGACGGTGACGTAAAGGCGCCAAACAGGTCAGTATTAAACAATGTTCCTAAACTGTCGCAATGCAGATGCCAGTTTTATACAATGTTTCTGAATTGACATCAAATTCGTCACTGTGTAAACGGTGTCATGGGACTAGCTAGCGATGCTATGACGTTAGGCTTATAGTGACGTCATTTTGCTGCTCGTGCTTTTCTTCTTCTTCATCGGAATTCCTGTCGCTACACCAGCCCACAGAGCGTACTCAGTAATAGCGGGAAGCGCCATGTGTCCATCTCCATTTGTGTGCGCCGGTGTGTTTTGATCAGATGTTGGGTTAGAGAGAAGGGAAATGAATCAGAAGGATAAGCTTAAAAATATGAACATGAACTCTGATTGTTCCTAAAAGAAAAACGCATGTGAGCTCCAAACAATACGGTAGACTTTGGATGAAAATCCTCATCTTGTTTTCAATTTGCTATTGTCATATAAAGGCTACAGATTAGGAGAAAAATCAACCGTTTTAGTTCAAGGGTGGGGCCAGAATAGCTTGGCGAGTTTGGCGCCAAGCTTTTCTGGCACCACCCTTGAACTGTCGTAGTCACTTTAATTTCAAGCAATGGTGTGTCAGAATGAAAAAGGGCTAAACACACCTGAGACATCCGATCACAGGCATGGCATGATCGTTGACTAGTGGATCACATCCATGACAAGGGTAGCGGGAAGCAACACATGTGTGCTAGTTCCAGGGAGTACCTGTGTTTTAGAAGTGATCCCACTACTGCGCATCTGATTAGCAGGCAGGCCGTTAGTATGAGCAACTGCGCCTCTTGCAGAAGGAAGGGTTTCGAATGAGTGACCGAGTTCACTACCGGTGGACGCATATTTTGTTTTTGAAAATCATTGTAAAAACTCATGGTCAAAGATCCTCAGCCGTCTAAGGAACAAGAAGTACAGATCCTTATGAGCCCCCCACCCCACACACACCCACCCCCGTGGGGGGTGGGGGGGGGGGGGGGGGTTGGCGGCTCATAAAGATCTATACCTCTTGCGTTTGAGGTGATCTTCAATTAAAAAGAAATTCTCCGCAGTCAAGGGATTTACTACGGCAGAACGATGTGCCTGATCAGAGCGGTTCGTTTTCGTCAGGAAACAGCTTGTAGGAACAGTCTTTTAATTAACCCCTCCACTGCTGAGCACAACACAACCAAGCTGCAAGAGGAATAGATCATCGTGAACCCCCTCCCCCCCCCCCCCGCCCTCCAAGTTTGCAGGGGCGCAAGAGGATATGTGCCTCTCGCTGCAACCAACCACTCTGTTTCCGTGTTCCTTTGGGTAACGGCTGGAGATCTTTCAGTTGACGGCGTTGAATTTACACTTAGAGCCAAAACACAGTCTGCGTCCACTGGCAGCGGTGAAGGGGTTAACTCATTCGAGACGTGCTGCATTTGGAAACGCAGCTTAATGCGGCGTATCCGAATGCAGCATGTCTCGAATGAGTTAAGTTCAAGGCCAATGCACAGAGAAACGGAAAGAAAAATACTTACTTGCAGTGCTCCATGTTGACAACAGGCTGATAGCCCAGCACGAGGTCCAGCACCATGAACGGTAGCAATGACACCACCACGAAGTCTGCGAGAGCCAGGTTGGCGACGAAGATGTTGTGATCCTCCCGTAGCTTGCGCTGAGTGGCCAGCACCAGCAGCAGGAACACGTTGCCAAGGACACCAGACAGGATGATGAGGAAACCGAATATCGCATACGCGATGGCAGCTGCCCGGTTCAGCGATTCGCCGACGATGCGATCCTCCATCATTGTGGGTCAAATATCTGGTAATGTCAAAAAGGCGACTGCCAAGCATGGAAAACGTCACATGAAATAACCAAATAGACAAAGAAAAGGAAGTAGGCACTACATGGATACAATATAAGTTATTGGTCGTAGGGGTTTGCTACACGGACCCTTGTAGGCCTGAGGGAGGTCAAAGGAACCATTGTACCCCTCGGTCTGAGGGGTACAATGGTTCCTTTGACCTCCCTCAGGCCTACAAGGGTCCGTGCAGCAAGTCCCTGCTACCAATAACATATTTGTTTTCATTCCTCTACTATTTTCGTAAAAGAAATCGTGAAGAAATCTTCCGACGAGGATCGCGCCAGACATGACTGACGTAAAAGGAATATATATTTATACATAATAGACGTATGACGTAATTTAAAATCTTTCATGACATTGCCGTCTCCAGTAGTGTCCCTGTTGTTTCGAACAACACTAAGTAGCTTTTTACTTTAGAACGTTTTGGTGATCATTTATAGAACAAACATCGCATCCAAGATGCGTTACAAAGAAGGCTACAAGAAGTCCGCCATTTGTCGATACAAGGTGGGTTTTTTTTTGTTGTAGATCAATCACATCGTACGGTTTGTGCTAAAGATATTGGTCGTGTGACGTAGGGATGAAAACAATAGACGTTGTTCGGAAATCAGAAATAGATCAACATTGCGCGCGTTTCCACGAAAACAGTGAATTAACCCCTTCTGCGCCACTGCACGTAAATTATTGTTTCTGAAATCTGTGTTCACTCAACGACCAAAAGCTAAAACCGTCTAAGAAACGTGGATACAAATTGGTCTCAGCAAGAGTCATAGATCCTCATGAGCCCCGCATGTCTCTTGCAGCTGGATCGGGGTTTAATTTTTCTCGGCAGTCAAGGGGTTAAAAACCCGGACAAACATGCGATATCGCATGTTTGTCCGGGATTTTATTTTACCGTTTTCTGAATAGGTCAAACGTGCACGTGTTCCCATGAAAACGGTAAAGAAGTACCCAACGGAGAAAGAAACACGCTTAGAAAAGACGGGTACAACACAATATTGGTTGTACCCGTCTTTTCTAAGCGTGTTTCTTTCTCCGGTACCCATCTTTTCTAAGCGTGTTTCTTTCTCCGTTGGGTACTTCTTTGCATATTACACGCTTGGCAGTCACCTTTTTGGTCTGGATCCATGAAAACGGTGAATTAAAAGCCCGGACAAACATCATCATAATTATGATATCGCATGTTTGTTCGGGCTTTCAATTCGGTGTTTTCTGATTCCCGGAAATCATCTATTTATTAGTAAACTTCTTTTTTTCTCCCTTGTTTTGTTGTTGTTTTCTTCTTTATTTTTTTTTCTCTTTTTTTCCCGCTGATAGTAGTATAGCACAAGTAAAGTTTTTGTTTATGTTGATGCTGTTTCCTAAAAATTGGAAGCAAAGAAACCGAAGAGGTACTGCTGTATTTTTTAAAAATTATTATTGTACTGGTGCTACCAGATGCAGTCGCCTGCAAGGACGCAGTCCGCATTATATCTGTCTGTAGTTCTTTCATTTCAAACTATCATCGCAGGTGCCTGCAGCTGTAAGGTCTAAAATAAGCGACTATTACACATTTGTTGTGCGAAGTGCATTCGAAATAACGTGACAAATATTTATGCACAGTTACGATATAGGTCGTTTGACATCGGAGCTCACAACTTTGTTTTTTTCCCCAAATATCTCCGCAAAGAAACACTTTTCTGTGCCACTTTAACTCATTCAGCCCGACGGCCGTATTTCCCCAATTTTGGAGGCGTCATCTAATGACTATGCACCAGTTGCAGGAGATGGATCGACCATGATAATTCAAGGGCAGTGCCAGATTAGCTTGGCGCACTACCCTTGAATTATCATGGTCGACTCATCTCCTGCTGTAGTGCGTCAGATCTGAATGGGTTAAGAACAAATATCATATAGTACAATTAACCAAATATGGATTTTTTTAATTTTTTTTTTTTTTTTACTGAACTGCTATGTTTTGTCGATGTTGCTGTATAGTTGTTCAAACTTGTTGAAAAGATAGGAACAAGCCACTTTCAATACCCTAAATAGAGCGCCCCGGCAGATTTCAATATGGAGGTTCATTCTTAAACTGGGCTTGATAGATCTGAGGCACATTCAGGGATGTAAAATCAGTCATTTCGTGAAAAATATTCCGAATCATACGACTGTACAGCAAAACTGACACATCGTTTTAACAAAAGTAAATCGTACTAGGTCACTGTCACTGTATGATATTTGTTCTGGTATAGAAAAGTGTTTGGTTGCGGAAATATTCAGTTGAGAAAGACTTTATGTGCTCTGATGTCAAACGATCTATACGTCACCTTTTGATGATGGACGGATGCAAGTGGACGACTTGTTCACCGAGCAACTAACGGATTCCCATCTCGCACTGACGTCTCGACTCTGCGCATACACGGTCACTGGCAGGGTCTGGCCACAAACTCACCTTTGTCTCGCTGAACAATGCTTATAAACTAAACGCCGGGTCACACACAGTGAAGGACAAAATGCCACCCATAACCCCTTCACTTCCGAGCATAATTAACATCCATTTGCGAGAGATATAGACTTCGGGGGCTCATGAGGTTCTATGACTCAGTCTTTGCTGACACCATTTTGTAGCCATGTTTCTTGAACGCCGCCTGGGGCTCGTTTAGGCGTTAGTAACATAACATAGCTTTCAGAAACACAGTCGGCGTCCCGGCAATTCATATTTAATGCATAACTTCTATTACCGTTGAAATTAACATCCCAGCTGAATTGGAAGATCAGGGGTCCGTTGCATGAGCGAGCTTAGTACTGCAGCAGCCACTAAGCAAGGTGCGCCGCTATAGCGGCGCGCCTTGCTCAGTGGCTGCTGCAGGACTAAGCTCGCTCATGCGACTGGCCCCAGGAAAGTAAAAGCTCACAGCTTGCAAAATTAATCTCCATCATCATCAAAGTAATCCTTACGGTATCACTGATTCAGCGTTCTGATTTCCGCTACTATAATAAAGATGTGAGTCCATTCATTATTCAGAGCTTAACACCCGCCACATGCTCTAAAGGTCATATCATGGCATCAGTCCATTTAGACTACAAACCATTAACCTATTACATCCTGAGGCTGATTTTGTTTTTAAAATGCCGGCGCTTATTGTCCGATGAAGGCTACATTACAAATTAAGGGATAGATCAACCATTTTAGTTCAAGGGTGGTGCCAGAATTTGCCTCAGGCGCCAAGCTATTCTGGCACCACCCTTGAACTATCATAGTCAAATTTATTTCTTGCAATAGTGTATCAGGATGAAAAAGGTTAAAAGGAGATGACATTCTGCAGACGAGGTAACCCCACAGGCTATATACGAGGCATTATTAATCGGTATACGTACAAAGGGAAACCACTCATCCCTGGTCAAACGAACAGTGGTGAGCGGTGGTCAAGGGGGTAACAACCTGGCTAGCGAGTTGCTGCCTAGTAGACCGTAACGAATGTCACAGGGACTGTGCGGCGCGGGATCATAGGGCCTGAATGATGTAAGGGAGTGTTGGCAGGAGAGGGGCGCCGGATCAGGCCATTACCCGGGTAGCCTCCCTTAGTCCCAACCGATAGTCACATAAGTTACCCTGTGATCAAAGTCCGGGCGTTCGGGCCGCTCACTGGGGGCTTTTCCTTCCCCAGGAAATTGGTGAATAAAAATAAAATAAAATAAATAAAGAGGAGGGTCGGGTGGCACTGTACTGCGACGACGGGTCGTCCTCAGGGAAGGAAACCCAAATTTCCCCTCATGTCACAAGAAAGTTGTTTTTTAAAAAAAAAGATCCTTGACCCCCCCCCCCCCCCACATCCCCTTCCCTCTTCCCCTCTTTATGGTACCAATGACATCACCGTTCCATGTGATACATATACACACATTTAAATACAGTACTGATGTGACACATCCCTTAGAAATCCGGGGTCACTTGCATGATGGAGCTTAGATCCTGCGCAAGCCACTAAACATGGTGTATCCGATATATAGCGGAGCACCTTGCGTAGTGGCTTGCGCACGGCTAAGCCCACTCATGCAACTGGGGCACGAAACGTGAACTACGTGACGCTTCACGTTCCTGAAACTGCGCTTAACCCCTTCCCTGCCACTGTACGTGCACTGTACGTACAATTTTGTTTTTTGTGAAATCAGCGACCAAAGAAACAACACCGTCCAAGAAACATGGATACAAATTGGTCTCAGCAAGAGACATAGATCCTCGTGAGCCCCCGCGGTCGCGGGGGCTCACGAGGATCTATGTCTCTTGCAGTTGGATCGTGGTTACATTTTTTGCTCGGCAATGAAGGGGTTAGTTATTGTCGCGATAACTCCAGCAGGAATAATCGCGACAAAAAGCGCTACCTGTTGACGGCCAAAGGGTTAAACGTTGTGCGTTATTTCTGGTGAGCTGGCGATCTGGTGCTATAACGAGGGTGCAGAGGGATCTAACCACGCACATGACATGTTTGTCTAGCGGTGAGTGGTTTCCAGACGACATGTAAGCGTTGACAATAGACTGGAAGTGTAGTGTACCTGATCGCGGGCTGGCGATGTGCCGGTGTGATATACCAAAGAAGTTGTTTGCGTGATTGTTCAACGTTATGTGTGAGAGGGAGTGTGTGTGTGTGTGTGTGTGTGTGTGTGTGTGTGTGTGTGTGTGTGTGTGTGTGTGTGTGTGTGTGTGTGTGTGTGTGTGTGTGTGCTTGCTTGCTTGCTTGCTTGGGCGGAGTATGAAGGGGGTAAGGTTTTAAAAAAGACAAACAAATTAAAGATTGGCAAAGTACAACATGTAACCTTGCACTTCACAAGCTCTAAGCACAACACGTTACCAGCGTAACCCTTCTGCTGTCAGAAGTGGTACAGCATTTGTTAATGTGATTCTTGTACTTAATCACCTCGACAAATATCGATACCAACATTAACAGCCAAAGGGCTAGCTCATTCGACACGTGCAGCATACGCATACGCGGTAAATCGCCGCATATTCGTATGGGGCGCGTATCAAATGAGTTAACTCATTCAGCCTGATGCACGTATTTCCCAATTTTGTTGAGGCGTCATCTAACGACTATGCACCTGTTGCAGGAGATGGATCGAGCATGATAATTCAAGGGTAGTGCCAGATTAGCTTGGCGCCGACAGGCGCCAAGCTAATCTGGCACTACCCTTGAATTAGCATGGTCGATACATCTCCTGCTGTAGTGCGGCAGGGCTGAATGGGTTAAGCGTTCTAAAAACAAACTGCCAGTGCAATTATCGTACAGCACAATTTAAGACACAAACAAAAAACAAGATTCGCGTTTTTATTTTTTCAGTCATTCACAAACACTCTACAGCAGTAATGGATTGACCACCCTGGGTAGTGACAGATTAGCTTAGCGCCTGATATACCCTTGAATTATCCTGATCGATCCATCTCCTGCAGATGGTACACAGTCGTTAGGTCAGTGACACCTCCCAGCTTGGGAAATGTGGCCGTGAGGTTAAATGGGTTTACCCTGTTGGTGTCGGTAGCGTTTCCTTTTTTTTTTAAAGAAATGATTCCTGCAGAAATACGCTCAACAAAAAGTCCTACCGACAGCTACTGACAAAGTTAACAAGAAAAATACATAAAGTTGAACACAAGCAAACGCCAACACATTTATGCCTTGGTGTACGTTCACATTAGTAAGCACCGTGCCCTTTCAGTTGTAGTACATCGTGTTCAGAAAAAAATGATACGTTAAGCTCCCATAGTGATCTCGTCTCCTTCTCTCTCTCTCCTTCACTCACACACACACACACACACACACACACACACACACACACACACACACACACACACACACACACACACACACACACACACACCACACACACACACACACACACACACACACACACACACACACACACAAGTACGCCAGTGCGCACACAGTACGCCAGTGCACACCGAAACACTACGCACGCACGCACACACACACTCTTTCTTTATCACACACACACACACACACACACACACACACACACACACGCACGCACACACACACACACACACACACACACACACACACACACACACACACACGGCGGACGCGTACGCACGCACACACACACACACACACACACACACACACACACACACACACACACACACACACACACACATACGTGAACTGGTAAACTGGTCATCGCGCATTCTAAAGTGTACAAATATTCAAATTCGATCCTCTAGCGCTCTAAATGTGAGTCAGGCCGGCTGAGCACAGCCGCAGTGACACTTCAGACGGCGGATGGTGTAGATGTACCCTTGTCTGAAGGATGTGTTCATGGCGCCGTAGATGATCCAATTCACCGCACAGTTGATGAACAGCAGCAGAGACACAAACACCATCAGTTCTGAAGGTACGTCAGTACCATAGTCAGCCAGTAAACATATTGCGAATGGCGTGTATAAAATCAGCAAGCAAACTGAAATGACCAGCAGAGATCGAACCAAAGCCACTTCTGCGCGAGTTGTCGCGTGGAACCTCTTCTTCTTCTTACCTCCCTGTGAAAGACTCTTCGATTTCGGAGTCTCTTTTGTCTTCGTTGAGTTTGGATCGAAAATGACTTTGTCTGTGCTGGTGTTAGCGGCGGCGAGATTGGATGCAGAGCATGCAGGAGTGATGTCATTGTCTGCGTCCTCTGGGGGGTTAATTTTGGGTTGTAATGTGGTCTTTACAGCGATGAGTTTGTCTTCAAGTGTGTCTTTCTCTGTTTGACATGTGCTTGATTTGGTCGCCGACAGATTGTCGTTGTAACGTGCCCGATGTGATTCCATTCTTGTTTCAAGTGATTCCTTTCTAATCTGAGGCAATGACCATGTTCTTGTCATGAGTGGCGATTCACTCCTGGTCTTTATTGGTATGCCTTTTCTCGCCTGAGGCAGTGAGGTTTTTCTTGCTAGCCGAATCGGCATTTTTTTTCCAGACTGCCTGGATGAATTGTTTTCTTTCTGAAGCAATGAGTCATCTGATAGTTGAAATAAGATAGTGTTTGCATTGTTGATTGTCTCTCCAAGTGCTTGGGAGTTTTCCACAACTTTTGAGTGTGAAGTAAGAGCCGGATGTGTGTCATGGCCGCCAGCCACGCCTCTTTCCTGCCTTACTCCGGATGTGTCGATATTGATCTTATTTATAGAACAATCTGTCACATCCGTGTCAAGGGAAGTATTGGTAACGTTCGCACTTCTTGGCGCATCTGAAGACACATCACTAGTCTCGCTAAACTCTACGTAAAACACACTTTTCAGTTTCCCGGGAAACTTTGTCTTCAGCTCAGTCACCTCCTTCTGCTTGTCCTGTCCTTTGACTTTGGCTCTGCTTTCACTCCACTTCCGGAAGATGGCGTAGTTAAAGTACCCAATCATGAGAACGGGTCCCGCCAGCAGAACAGACATCGCCATGCCACCGTAGTTGATTTCGTCCCTGACAGATCTGGCCTGACAGACATGAGAGCCAGCGTCGTAACCGTAGGGAGGGTACCCAGCCAGGAGGGGGGTCTGCAAGGCACCACAACAAACATTAAAATCAGAATAAACTGTCACAAGAAAGTGTGCGGATGATGTCGCTGCACAGAAACAAACCTTTTTTTTATAAAAAACCTGCTGCCACTTGTCAACTAAATTTAGCAATACCTAGAGACAGGTACGAGTTTATTTACGATTAGATTAAACTCCTGTGCTGCCAAAAAAACCTGAACAGCATCCAACTGCAAGAGACACAGATTGTCACGTGCCTCCGCAGTTGTGTGGGTGCTTGAGGATCTATGCCTCTGGCTGACACCAAATTGTATTCGTGTTTCTTGGTCGGCTAGGGCATTTTGGCGTTGAATTAACAAAGATTTCATATTGATGCCTTTGGAAATACTGGGAAAAGTACAGCAACTCATACAACATTTTATTTTCAAACTAAGAAAAGTACTGGCTTCAAGGAACACGAAACACAATAATCAACAATTTAACCCATTTAGTCCCACGGCCGTATTTCCCAAATTTTGAAGGTGTTATACAACGACTACGTACGAGTTGTATAAGATGAACTGACCATGATAATTCAAGGGTAGTGCCAAATTAGCTTGGCGCCTTGAATTATCATGGTCAACCCATCTCCTGCTGTAGGCGTCGGGGCTCATTGGGTTAAGTCAGTAAAACATAAAACTCAATTTTAAAACAAGAAAGAATAAACCAGACTAACGCACACATATACACATACCTGAAGCAGGCAACCCAAGGCCCAAAGGCCTATGCTGTAGAAAATGTTTTTCTTGAGGGAGAAAAGCCTGTGGAAGTGGTTGGTGTGGCAGACCTTCATGTAGCGGTTAAAGGAGATGCTGACCAGACTCAAAATGGACACGGAGTACGCCACACACAGGATGAAGCCATTCACCCTGCAAACATTAATGCACATAACTAAAAACTTGCGTTTCTTTTTCCTTCTGGGTCTTGCGGACTCTATAACTAGGCAGAAAAAGCAGACGCAATATAATACGTACAGCTAGGCACTGCAGGATTTTGTCAAGAGTTGTGCCGTGATTTCAAGAAGCGAAATCAGAAATCGTAATTACGTGGTTTAACCCCGTTGTGATTCACGAGTTGCGTGTCTGAAATGAAATTTCCCGTGAAGAACACAGATGTAAATTTGACCAACATAGGTATACAGCACATAGGATTGAGAAAAGACATACACCCTCATGAGCACCCACGATTGATGTTTTTTAATTTTATTTTTAGGTAGCGTTTGCCTTGCCCTGCAGTTAAGGGGTTAAACCATGCTCATGGTTCCCTTGGTTGTCTGGTGAGCAAGGCACCAGGCGTATCCGGCACTAACCTTGAGCTCTGAATGTTTGTACATTTTCGACGATCGTTCGTGACAGGTAAAGGGTAAATATAAAGTCCAACATCGGCTAAAGAAGGCAATAGTAAAACTGACTCTGGTGTTTGGTGCTTTCATCATGTTAATAAATATAAAGTCCAACATCGGCTAAAGAAGGCAATAGTAAAACTGACTCTAGTGTTTGGTGCTTTCATCATGTTAATAAATATAAAGTCCAACATCAGCTAAAGAAGGCAATAGTAAAACTGACTCTGGTGTTTGGTGCTTTCATCAAGTTAATAAATATAAAGTCCAACATCGGCTAAAGAAGGTAATAGTAAAACTGACTCTGGTGTTTGGTGCTTTCATCATGTTAATAAATATAAAGTCCAACATCAGCTAAAGAAGGCAATAGTAAAACTTACTCTGGTGTTTGGTGCTTTCATCGTGTTAATAAATACAAGTCCAAAGTGGTACCTGCGCAAAACAGGTTCCTGAAATAATGTGCTGTTCTGTGATCTTGGTCCTTACGGCTGTATAAGCAAATGAACAGACTAGCATATATTACTGTGGCATAGGAGTTGGATTACCGACTGGTCTAATGCATCATGTGCTGGGCTTAATTCATTCAGCCCGACGGCCGTATTTCCCCAATTTTGGAGGCGTCATCTAATGACTATGCACCAGTTGCAGGAGATGGATCGACCATGATAATTCAAGGGCAGTGCCAGATTAGCATGGCGCCGCAGGCGCCAAGCTAATCTGGCACTACCCTTAAATTATCATGGTCGACCCATCTCCTGCTGTAGGGCGCCACGGCTGAATGGGTTAAAGCCATGGGACTCTGGATCACATTAGCAGCACAGCCCAGTGAACTAAGGCCATCGGACCGACGTCGGCCGCTGTTGGCCCGCGCACTGCTGTGCGCCGGCTGGCCAACGGCGGACGACTTTCGGCCCGATAACTGTGTGCGCACTGGGTCCAGACTAAATTACTTTACGAAAGAAAATCCCCCGAAATACTCACATGCAGTGGTACTCGTTTGAAACAGGCTGGTAGCCCAAGAGCAGGTCAAGAAGCAGGAAAGGTAACCCGGTGCACACCACCACGAGGTCCGCGAGAGCCAGATTGGCGATGAAGATGTTGTGCACCTCCCACAGCTTGCGCTGAGTG
The DNA here is from genome assembly GCA_036245525.1 of Semisulcospira habei. Lineage (NCBI taxonomy): Eukaryota > Metazoa > Mollusca > Gastropoda > Semisulcospiridae > Semisulcospira > Semisulcospira habei. The sequence goes on along the minus strand of BTPG01000005.1, from coordinate 138,737,581 downwards.
GCCAGCACCAGCAGCAGAAACCCGTTGCCAAGCACTCCAGACACGAGGATGAAGAGACCAAATACTAGGAACACGATGGCAGCGGCCTTGTTGACTGGGTCACCGATGATAAGCTCACGTTCTTCTTCCATTGTGAATGAGAAAGTCTTACGTACGATGACTGCTTAAATTTTCTTCTGGAATGTTCCAGTCTTCACGCAGTTTGCGGTAGAAGAACGTGGCGATTTTAGGGCGTTCGGGCGAAGATACGTTACGTCAGTGTATTGTCACACGTTGTTTAATCCATCCAGCTGCTATCAAGGTTCGACCTGTCTCCCTGATCCGCAATGTTGTCTTCAGGATACATCTGGAAAAGAAAAAAAAAAATCAGCAATTTCGACCCTAATGTTCGCTCACTGTGCTGAGTTGATTGTTTTCAATTATTTTCGTTGCTAATGTTGTCACATTAGTTATTGTGGCCAGTGGCTGTGACTGTCGCTGTCGTAGTTGCTGAGGCTGTGGCTTCTCATTTCAAACTGACTCCTCACCTCTTGCAATTCTAGTTTTCACTGTGTAATCAAGAGAAATCTTCACCAGGGCAAACATGGCAATTCTAATGAATGAAGAAACAACCCCGTTTTCGTAACAAACATCCAATTCGGCAACAGTCAACGGGTCTACGTCGGCCGCGCGCAGTGGGCCCGAGCACATCCGTGCGCGGGCCCACTGCAACCTACGTCGGCCCGAAGACATGTTGCGTACTTGGATGTACAGTCGCCTGATCGATATTCAGCCTGCTGCATGTTACATGAGCTTGTGTTTTAACCCCTTCCCTGCCGAGAAAAATTGAACACAACCCAACGGCAAGAGGTATAGACCCTCATGAGCCCCCGCAGTCGCGGGGGCTCATGAGGATCTATGCCTCTTGCTGAAACCACTCTGTGTCCCCGTTTCATTGACGGTTGATGATCTTTGACGTTAAATTTACAATGATTAAAAACACACACAATACACTGGCGTCCACTGGCAGGGAAGGGGTTAACAGATATAACTCATTATATTGTGTGCTGAGGTATATTTTGTGATGACGTTCGCCTATATGCCACCGACCACTTACTAGCACTGTAATGATCTGGTAGGTCCACCACACCTGAGAAACAAGTTCACTTCTCTACAACGAAACAACATCCATTATGTCTATTGAATGTTTAATGAAAGCATCGCCGCTATTTTTCGCCGTTCAGTAGCGCGTATACTAAAACATGAAAGACATCGAAATCCCACTTCCCATTTCACTCATCAAACTAGTCTCTGGAGACAGAATTCACGGCACTATGCACAGTTTTCATTAAATATCAAAGGCTGGCCTATGCTTTTAGCACATATAAGTCGCGTGGCTGTGTCGCCTGTTTCGAGCCACTGATTTCAGAGATTTGAGTGACTCTAGACTAAAACCACAGTACGACTTCCGCAATCGCTGTTGACGAGTTCCGTATTGTTTCGAAAATGAGAGGGTGGTGCATGGAGGTTGCTGTCACGGCTTCACAAAGACATTAACACATTCGAGATGCTCCGCGTATCCGGATGCGGCACGTGTCGAATGAGTTAATAACCAGCAAATAAACAAAAAACAAAAACAAACAAAAAACAAAACAAAACACAAATCAATTCGGAATAACAAGGACACCAGATATAGAGGACAACTGGTCACACAGACTGGATAAAAGTACGAAGATCTTTCATCAGTATAGCCAAAAAGAAATCTTAGTATCGCAGGGAAAATATGTATTCGAATAACATTCGAAAACTCTGGGAAAGTTCAACAGAACACATTCAGAAACTAACTTTTATCGCTCTTCAGTTAAGAGCTAAAAATGTGTTAATTGGCTTTGATGTGGATAACGCGCAAAATAGTGACATGAAAGTTATCAACCATATTATACTTGTCACCAGAATGTGTGCTGGTAAATACATATACAAAAGGAAGTTAGATATAGTATGCATATGTTCGAGCAGGACTTTCTTGTCCGGAAATTGCACATGTTTAATACAATGACTGGAGTATGTTGCAAAAAAAATGTAACCTATGGAAAGGCGTGTACTTGGCATTAATCCTACTGTGTTTGGATGTTCTCCGTAATATGAGTTTATTTTTAACAGTGAATGTCACCTCCAAATAACAAAAACAGACATGCACTAAAAGAACTGAATAGATACACGCGGCAGTCACGCAGACAAGCAGTAGAACACACACAAATATACCCACTTAGCAGTAACAGTAAGACAGCTAAATTATTGTCCGTTTTGTACTTCATGTCCATTTAGATTCGAACACAATAACTACCTTGTATTGGCTCTTTCGATAAATAAACTCACACACACACACACAAAATAAATAAATAAACAAACAAACAAGGACACCATAGTTTATTAAAGTTTCCGTCTCAGATAGACCTACATATATGTCCATCTTCCTGCCTGTTCATTTTTAACACACTCGAGACGTGCTGTATTCGGCTATTTCCCACGTATTTGTATACAACGTCGCGAATGAGTGAAACACTCGAAGATTTAGTAAACTGTTTTGACTTTGTTACTTACTTCCAGTCATGTTTCTACTTCATCTTTTACAACTGACACCCTTACCATAACAATTTTCATCGTTGGGATTTCCTGTCTTTTCTAAGCTCGTTTCTTTCTCCGTTGGGTTATTCTCTGCATTTTACACGCTTGGCAGTCACCTTTTTGTCTGGATATCGTAGGGATTTGCACCAAGACTTTGCATTGTCGAGCACGAATCACACAGATAAAAAATCCTGATCCATTATGTTACGTTTGTTGTTGTGTTATTCTTTGGGAGCATGTGTGTGTTAATTATAGGAAAGAACCGATATTCTTTGTTCTTTTGCACGGAGACTTGCGATCGATTTTTGCTGTGACGCGTAGTTTCGCTACATTATACTGGAAGGTTCTAGCAGGGTCTCGAGCTTTCTAGTGACCTCATATATGACGTCAAAGTTGTCGGCAACATGTCGTAACGTTGTATTAAAGGAGCTTAGATAGTAGTGGAAATTTGTAGTAACTTTTCGGGTGTTCTTCTTCATGAATATTAATGAGTTTTGGTAACGTTTTCTTTTGTGATTGGTTGTGTTGGGAGAATTTGTTGGATTGTTCTGGATATCTGTAATAGTATAAAAGACCGTGTTAGGAAGTATGTGTGTACATTGTATGAGAGACGCAGTGTGTCAAACGTGTTGATGCGTTGTAGAGGAGACAGTGTATCATTGTGGATGCATTTGTTGATGCATTGTGCGGAGACCGCATCACTGCGGTGAAATATTGTTGGAACTGTTACCCCAGTATGGTCTACAACCTTGTGCCACGTGTGACGAGTTGCAGCTGAGTGAAATTTCTTTACAAGAACCCTACGTGCGTGCGTCTGGTGTGATTGCATCATACTATGTCAGAGGCTCACTACCACGTAACACATTACTCTAAAATAAATAAATAAATAAATAAATAATCGCTGACCAGGCAGATATTCCGTCACGATCGAGTTACCAGAGACCTCAACACTACGCAATATTACATGTCACAATGCTAACCCACGTACTTCCCTCGAGAACCAAGTGTCTGCACAGTAAGCAAAAAGGCATCGGGCCAAGGTTGGCCATAGTTAGCCCGCGTTCGGATGTCCTGCGGCGGCCAACTGCGGCCGACGTCGGCACGATCACCTTCTGCTAAATAGGAGTTCTCTCCCGGCTTCCAACTCCAAAGCCAAACGTTTCATTTTTGCAGCGTCGACTCGGTCAGGTTACCTACGCCGTGGCGAGATGAATCGACCATGACCGCGGCGGCTCATGGGCAGTGCCTGCCGATTAGCTTGGTGCCTGGAAGGCGCCAAAGCTAATCAGGCACTGTCCTTGAGCTGTCGTGAACATTTCGTCTCCCACATTTGGCGCATCTGTGAATGACGGCGAGACCGAGATTCCGGGAGGACTTGTAGATAGATACTGCGTGCTTCATAGCTAACGGATGAGGCATCATTCACAAGCACATCCGCCATCACTTGGCGACCTCAATTTCAACGCCTGTTGTTGAAAGATTGAATTAATCAGGGCTACAATGAGACAATCGGGGACAGGGGAAATGGTGGTGGTGGTGGGGGGGGGGGGGTAGGGAGGAGGGGGGAGGGGCAAAAACAATATATCAGAGGCTCACATCTACTTTCAGGGCCGCTACTTCTGCGTGGTCGCTGCCGGCCTCGGATGTTGTCATTTCTTGCTTTGTTTTGTTTCGTTGCATGTGCAATACAAATAATTATTGGTTAATGATAGTGAAAGACGGACGGACTCATTGACCCAATGTTGTCGAGCATGTCAAACAACCCTTTGTCCTCATCCAACCCCCCTCCCCCCCCCCACTTGACCCCACCCACCCCCCACTCCACAGCACCTCAACCCCCACCCCCCTCCTTCTTCCCTCTAGTTGCGGGCCTTTTGTAATGTCCAAGGAAACAACGTAGTGAAGCTTCCTCTTTTGTCTGCCCCCTGCTCCGCTGCTTGTATCCGGTAGTGCTTAGCCCATTACTCATTTAAACACAAGGTTCTCGGGGCGACGACGGCCGCAGTCGGCCCGCGCACATCCGTGCGCGGGCCGACTGCGGCCGTCGTCGCCCCGACTAGAACCTCGTGTGCAGAGAATTGGTCATGTTGTTCTAAAACGTCGAACCAGTTGGCTCTGTCTCTGCGAGTGTCCACTAAAACCGGTTTACGAACTGCTTCCGACGACAATAGCCGAACCTTTCAATGGCGTTAACTCATCCGAGACGAACTGCATCCGGATACGCGGCTTCAGCCGCGTATCCGGGTGCATTTTGTCTCGAACGAGTTAAACTTACTTCATCTGGGAAAACCCTTCATTTATTCTGATCCTGTGTGTTTGTCAGGGAATGAAAATATAATAGGGGCGGACAGGGTGCGGGATTGGCATGGACACCCGGCGAGTGGTAGGGAACTATTACCAGCGTTATCGAGGTGGTCGAGTTTGCAACAACCATCCCGTGCCGCTGTGGGCATGAAGGAGGGAAGGTCAGTGGACCTGTGAAATAGCATGACTAAACTGACCTCTGACCTTTGGGTATTTTCCGAGAAGCGAAAACCCCGGACCTGTTCTGGTCTATAATTACGATGTACGCTAAACATTGTAACTGAATGTGTGCCGATCTGGGATTTCGAATTACGCTGCTTCACTCCAACAAAGAAGTCTTTTTGAGCTGCTCCGCTGGAAAAGCCCAATTGACGAAACTCGATAAACAAAAGGCATCCGTTAACACAGACGGAAAAAGAAGGAAAAAGAGAAGACAGGTGACACTCAAGGGAAAAAACAAACAAACAACAAATCAAAACAACAACAACAACAACAACAAAACACGACAAACAAGGCAACAACAATCCTATGGCCAAGTTTCCAGTGTCAAAGACACTAGTTTTAACAGAAACAGACGCATATTTATTTTATGAACGTTAGATCAAGCAAAAGTTCTTTGACTGCTCCACCCCAGTGCGCAAAGGGTTTTCTGGCCGACGTTGGCCCGCGCCACGGCCGTGAGCGGGCGCTAACGATGGCCGACGTCGGCCTGATGGCCTTTTGCGCATTGGGACTTCCCCTCCTTTTACGAAAGGGAAATAATTCATTGATCAGTGTCATGAAAGTGTAACTTGACCAGCGACTGAAACTATAACCCCTAGACCCGGAATGGACTTTAATGTACTTATATAAATTACATAGAACCTCCGGGGACCGCGATCCCAGCGGCGTGACGTAGCCGTCACGTCGATCATGAACGCGCATACCTATGCATTATACAAAAAAGTCAGTAAAAGACCTAAATTCTCATGAGCCCGTGCGAAGGCATGTAGTAGTAGCACACAACTTAGGCAGACGCATATTTTCAGGCCGGATCACACGAACTGAATCCGTAATACGATAGACAAACTAATAATCCAATGAGGAAGAAGGGGAAAAAAAAGGCACATTTGCAGCAAGGAAACTCATCCACACAAAATAAAGAATGTGTGTATGTGTGAATTCTGCGTGTTTGTCCGCACCCAGTTCTTCTGGGCCACCGGTCTTCAGTGCGTGTGCGCGAGTGTGTGTGTGTGTGTGTGTGTGTGTGTGTGTGTGTGTGTGTGTGTGTGTGTGCGCACGCGGCGCGCCGGTGTGCGGGGCATATGTGCATGTATATTGATAGAGGTAAGTAAAGGTGTCGTGGGAAATAGGAATTTGCGTTACACATTTACCTCCACATTATTACTCTCTCTCTCTCTCTCTCTCTCTCTCTCTCTCTCTCTCTCTCTCTCTCTCTCTCTCTCTCTCTCTCTCTCTCTCTCTCTCTCTCCGTTTCAGTCTCTGTCTGTCTGTCTGTCTGTCTCTCAAAGTGAAATAACAATGCAGTAAATTACAAACAATATTTTACTTCTTGTACCCAGCCTCAGTCTTTCAAATTTAAGGAGTACCGTTCGAATTTTGTTTCACAAATGTTGTTACCTAAATCTTTGTAGGAACCTTTTTGAAAACAAGTCTACGATTGTCCACATGTGTGAGCTGATCAGTGATTTTGGGTCTTAAGGTTGAAACCGTAAGATCCAAAATTACAGACCAGCACACAACTTCATAATATGTGTCGTTGTCTTTAGCACCACCTGACTCCAACGATACGAGCAGTCATACTGGGACTTCACTCTTCTAGTGAGCGGCAGACAACTGTTGCAATGGGCAGTCAAAGGGAGATGACTTTTCCAGTCAAGTGCAGACGACTGGTGCCGATGATGTGGGCAGTCACAGGCAGACGACTATTTTTCAGGAAATGGTAGACGACTGGGTATGGGGTGGATGGAAGAGGAAAGCATTTAATACTCCTCGCCCTCCTCCTCACCCTCTCCCTCCACGGAGTCGACGCCGACCTCCTCGTAGTCCTTCTCCAGGGCAGCCAGATCCTCACGAGCCTCGGAGAACTCACCCTCCTCCATACCCTCACCCACGTACCTGGAGGACCCACGGAAAACAAACAACTCTTGAACATATGCAGAATTATGACACCACAGCAAAAGATGGAATATCCGTGAAAGTTCAACGATAATCATTACGCCACAACGGAAGATAAATTAGTCATGACGTAGTTCAAAGGCAGTGCCAGATTAGCTTGGCGCCAAGTTAATCTGACACTACCCTTGAACAAGCCTTCAGAACTGCCTGCCAAACCTTGCGAATTATATACTTGGGAATTATAACTCTTGAGGCAAGATTTGTATCCTGACATTTCTGTGTACTGTCTTGTGGGATTGCAGGGTCTTTACCCGCCTAAATTTAACCCTTTGCGTGTCGGTAGCGGTTTTAGTCGCGATGATTCCTACAGGACTGCTACCGACACGCAAAGGGTTAGTATAATATCGTGTATAATATGTTTGATTAAGTTTACCTACTTCCTAAGCTGACAAGAAGACTTGGTTTAAATGCATGACGTGATACATCCTCTTAACTCATTCGCGGCCAGCCGCATCCGGATGCGGCGGGCTGCGAATGAGTTAAGGGCTTCATATGATCGCCTTGTGCTTTATCTACTGCGTTAGTAGGCGTGGGTTGGCGACTAGGTGCCTGACAGGACGGCACAAGGGATCAAACCGTGTGTCTGTCCTAACGCCGAGTTATTTCTCTTGGTACATGAACTGTTTCTTAACAGCGCATGTCACACCTATTTGGTTTGTGTGTAAACTTTCGAAAGTCGTGATGTTAGGTGTCGGTGAGTTTAGTTTCTGGAGGCTGAGAACTCAAACTGACGAGCGACAAAGATAACAATGAGACAAAGGCAAACCTAGCAGGCTTTAAAAGTCATGATCATGGGGATCGAACTATAGAAACAAAGTATTGTTCAACGTACCAGTGGACGAAGGCACGCTTGGCGTACATGAGATCGAACTTGTGGTCCAGACGGGCCCAGGCCTCGGCGATGGCGGTGGTGTTGCTCAACATGCACACGGCACGCTGCACCTTGGCCAGGTCACCGCCAGGCACGACAGTCGGGGGCTGGTAGTTGATGCCCACCTACAGAGAGAGAGAGAGACCGTCGAGAAAATCCATTTTTATCCAGACTCAAATTAGCTTCTTCAAGGCGCTCCGCATCAATAACTGAGGAGGTTTTGTATGGTGTTGCCGGTGGCAACGCTATACGACACTTCCGCAGCTATTGATGCGGGGCGCTTTGCACGAGTAAAAGGTAACTGTTTTCTTTGCAGTTTCAAAACATTTCGGCTATTTACATTTAATGAGGTTTATAACATTCGTTCCAAGTTGCATTAGCCTCAAGAACTGTTCTGTTTATAATCCGTCTTCCAGGTCTGTGTTGGTTGTAAATTGCTAGGTTCGATTTAAACGAAAAAACAAAAGTAAAAGTTTTATGAAAATGTTTCGAATACAAGCATCACTATTAATAAAGTGTTTAACCTTGAAACCAGTGGGGCACCAGTCCACGAATTGGATGGTGCGCTTGGTCTTGATGGTGGCGATGGCGGCGTTTACATCCTTGGGCACAACGTCACCACGGTACAGCATGCAGCAGGCCATGTATTTGCCGTGACGGGGGTCGCACTTCACCATCTGTGTACACACAGGGAGAAGGACTTGCATGCGGGTTTAAATAAGATTATTGTTAAGCTACAAATTATTATTCCTCTAACGCCAAATGCAAATGTGGCTATATATAATGTCCATAAATAGGACATAACACTTAGGCCAAGTGTGAACCTTACACGAAACTTTTTCTTTCGTAAAGAACTAAATGCACGTGAGAAGAAGCCAAGCTGATTCAAATCAGTCAATGCAACTATCAAAATTTAAAACAGTCGCATCCACGAAGTAGCATGTCGAGATTTTCTGAGAAACATTATTCCTGTTTTGTTTCATTTCTTTCGAAAAGTAAACATTACAATAACATTATAGTACACAAACCAAGGGGAATCACTCAGCGCTGGGACATGCAAATGATCGTCTTGTTCTATACCTGCATATTTCTCTGTGGGCTGGCGATTGGGTGCCTGATAGGCGGGGGCAGGGGATCTAACTGTTTGTCTGTCCCAACGCTGAGTGATTCCACTTGGTTTGTGTACACTTCTGCCAGCGCTAGCCTCACCTATCTGGTTTGTGAATAACATTATAACATATAATATATTTTATCTGTTGTTACTGTGAGATCTAAGACCACCCATCCTATCATCGAGATGGACAGGTCTGGCCTTAACCCCCTTGCGCATGCAGCCATTTGTACTGTTTACACTACAATCACGCAAAATATTTACCGGTGGCTGCATGCTCAAGGGTGGTCGGATCATTGCTAGAAGTGAAATGTGTACCATAATTTCTGCTCCAAAAAACACTGCACCTGGTTGGCCGGCTCGAAGCAGGCGTTGGTGATCTCAGCCACAGACAGCTGCTCGTGGTAGGCCTTCTCGGCGGAGATGACCGGGGCGTAGGTGGCCAGGGGGAAGTGGATACGGGGGTAGGGCACCAAGTTGGTCTGGAACTCAGTCAGATCCACGTTGAGGGCACCATCGAAGCGCAGGGAAGCGGTGATGGAGGAGACAATCTGGCCAATCAGACGGTTCAGGTTGGTGTAGGTGGGGCGCTCGATGTCCAGATTACGGCGGCAGATGTCGTAGATGGCCTCGTTGTCGACCATGAAGGCGCAGTCGGAGTGCTCCAGGGTGGTGTGGGTGGTCAGGATGGAGTTGTACGGCTCGACCACAGCGGTGGACACCTGGCGACAGGGAACGGTATTTGCAATATAGAAAAGCGCAGATGTGTGTTGGTATGTGATTTTGTGCATTACGACCACAGGCCGTAAGGAACGTTTATGGCTTAACGTCTTTTGTCCACCACGAAGGTGATTTCAAAAACGGGGCATCGAAAAGAGGTCTGTACAAATTTTGACCCCAGCTGGGTAGTGGTGGTGGGGGTGGCGAGAGCGGTGGTCAGATCGTCAAATTTATTTTGCCACCCCTCATCAGAGGGTGCGTGTTCGGCCACCCACAACCTTTCGGACCACTAAGAAACAGTCTTCTGTACAAAACGTGCTTAAGAATGGGCCGAACACGCACCCTCTGATGAAGGGTGACAAAATAAATTTGACGATTTGACCACCGCTCTCGCCACCCCCACCACCACTACCCTCCGGTGCATGCAGCATTCCTCTTTCCGATCTATTTTGATGGTTACAGTTCGTGCCCTATAAAGATGACGCATGACATCAGCGGTCCTGATCTAAGGGGCAGAGTAGATGGTGAACTCGAACTTGGACTGCTTGATTCAGCAGACGGAGAGACATTCCATCAGCAGTAGGCATAGGTCTTCACTTATAAGCCTCCGCAACAAGCGGTGTCACATGAGAATTAATGCCTCTTGCAGATTAATTTACTTTATTCGCTGCTCGCCACATCCGGATACGCGGCTTTATGCCGCCTATCCGAGTGTAGTTCGCCGCGTGTGAGTAAGGTCCCTTACCTGGGGAGCAGGGTAGATGGCGAACTCCAGCTTGGACTTCTTGCCGTAGTCGACGGACAGACGCTCCATGAGCAGAGAAGCGAAGCCTGATCCAGTGCCCCCACCGAAGGAGTGGAAGATGAGGAAGCCCTGAAGACCCGTGCACTGGTCAGCCAGCTTGCGGATGCGGTCCAGCACGAGGTCGACGATCTCCTTGCCGATGGTGTAGTGGCCACGGGCATAGTTGTTGGCGGCGTCCTCCTTGCCGGTGATCAGCTGCTCGGGGTGGAACAGCTGGCGGTAGGTGCCAGTGCGGACCTCATCTGGATAAGGGCAGAGGTTAACACATGATCAGCCCTGACATTAACATTGTTGTACATGTATGTTGGCCTTGTCGCCAAAAAAAAACAACAACCCGTGTTATAATTCAGGAGACTGATCAACTTTGATGGATCACGGGTGGGACAAGAATAGCCTTAAAGAAATAAAATATATGCATAGTGGGAGTGAGAGATCTGGGAATCGATATATATCTGTATATTGATTGATCGATCGATCGATTGATTTATTGATCGATCGATCGATCAATGATTGATTGATTGATTCATCGATCGATAAATTGACTGATTTCAGCGTACCGACTACAGTGGGCTCGAGGTCCACAAAGACAGCCCTGGGCACGTGTTTGCCGGCGCCGGTCTCGCTGAAGAAGGTGTTGAAGGAGTCGTCACCCCCGCCGATGGTCTTGTCCGAGGGCATCTGACCGTCGGGCTGGATGCCGTGCTCCAGACAGTACAGCTCCCAGCAGGCATTGCCGATCTGCACGCCAGCCTGTCCCACGTGGATGGAGATGCACTCACGCTGGGGACAAAAAGAACAAAACGAATGAGAGCACCATAAGCATAAGCAGCACACGCGGTGACTGAATGATGGTGTGACGTACAGATCAGCTGCACTATGACGTGCTCCAGTATCCAGCTGCATCTGACACAACGCGCACAGGTCTCCGCGGGCTCCGCACAGTGATGCCTGGTGTGCAAAAGGTCCTCGGGCCGACGTCAGCCTTAGCTGGCCCGCTCGCGGCCGTGCGCGGGCCAGCTAAGGGTGTCGTCGGCCCGGGGAACCTTTCGCTGGTTTTCGTCACACGTATTTGTAAATACATCACTAAAATAACGCGATCGCGAATAGTGCGTTCTAACAATACGGCTCCCAGGTACCGAGCTATAAACTGAGGTTGACGTGTATTTACAGTCGTTTCTCAAATCCCTTGCCGCTGCAAGAAGCGTAGACTCTGACGAGCTGCGTCTATCAGAGACATAGATTCACACGCTCGCCTGCTGTACCTCAAATTGAGGTGCGATTTCTTGCCTTTTATTTCTGAGGAACAGAGCTCAACTCCGGCTGTTGCGTAAACTCCCAGCAATTAAAGAGCGCCAAATATGCTATGAATTTTATGCGTCAAAATTGAACTTTCAATGAACCCGACCCTTCCTTTTCCGCCGCATATAAACAAGACCCGCCGCGGCAACTAAATATTATTTGAGCATTCGCAATTGTGAGGTTTTTTTTTTCCCGCTCGGAAAAAGAAAGGCATTGGTTTACTGAGAGTTCAGTTCAGTTCAGTTCTAATTCATAGGCGGTGTGCTCTTTAAATGTAAACTTTATTAGTTTATTCCACTAGCTGAATTGGTCTATAGAGTTTAACCCCTTCACTGCCGAGAAAAAAGTGAACACGATCTAACTGCAAGAGACGTAGATCCTCATGAGCCCCGCGACTGCGGGGGCTCAAGACTGGATCTATGCGTCTTGCTGAGACCAATTTGTATCCATGTTTCTTGGACGATGTTGGCTTTTGGGCATTGAATGAACCAAGGTTTCAACAACAAACATGTACGTACAGCGGCAGGGAAGAGGTTAAGAGTTCAGGAACACGTGTACTGACATGCACCTGATGCATTGGATGTGTGTCGATCACTTTTTCCGAAAAAAAGGGGACGGAGCAAGATGGGGGAGGGGGGAGGGGGGGGGAGGGGTGCGGAGAGGGGCGCACCTGCTGGAGCTCAGGAGGATCTATGCCTCATGCATTTGGGTGCATAGCCGCGTTCGCTATGTCTCAGCACTGCGGGGGGTTTATATCGTTTGCATATCTTTTGCCGTTGTGAAAGCGGCTTTCACAGTCACGGGCGGGGTGCTTTAGAGTATCCAGGTAGTGTTATCGCAAGCAGTTTGAT